>JAQZBX010015561.1:0-37422 GCA_029593785.1 Cabassous unicinctus | reverse complement strand
ATGTTAAAAGTAGCTCTTCAAACAGAAGAAAAATGATATAGGTTAGAAACTTGGATCTACATAAAGAAAGGAAGAGCATTGGAGATAAAACAGAGGATGGTAAAATAAATATTTTATATTTTTATTCTTAATTTATCTAAAATAAATTAATAAAAATAAAGTATTAGGTCATCATAGCACATGATTGAATGAAATTAGTGGGTGACATTGTAATAAGAGATGGGGATGAGGAATTGTTAATAATCTGTTGTACTCTGCATTACGGTTAATCTTTATAATGTTATTTAAAAGTGGATTAATTAAAATGTATATTGTAAACTCTAAGAAAACCACTAAATATTTTTAAGGAAGTATAATTGATATGCTAAGAGAAGAGATAAAATAAAAACACAGAAAATGCTCTGCTTAAACCAGAGACAGTAGAAAAAGAAGGGGAAAAGGTACAAAACACCAATTTAATGAACAAAAAACAATTACAAGTATGATATATATTACTCCAACTATATGAATCATCACTTTAAATGTGAATAGTCTAAATACACCAGTTAAAACACAGAAAATGCGGGGTAGATTAAAAAATCCACTTTAAATATAAAGACTCATATCAAAAGTAAAGGGAAGGGAAAAGATATTCCATGTTAAAAATAATTTAAAGGAAGTTAGAGTAGCTATATTAATTTTAAGAAATCATACTGCAGAACAAGGAAGATTATAAGAGACAAAGAAAGGCATTACATCATGATAAAGGAGTCAATTCTCCAAGAAAACAGAGCAATCCTTAATATGTCTGCATCTCACAAAAGAACATCAAAATACATGAGACGAAAACTGAAAGCAGAAACAAACATATTCACTAATAGAGTTGGGAGATTTCAGCATGTCTCTGTCAGTATTTGATATATCAAGCAGGCAGGAAATCAGGAAGATTAGAGATAACCTAAGCAGCACTATGAATCAACTTGGTATAATTGACATTTATTGACTACTGTATCCAACAACCCAGCATGATAAACATGCTTCTCAAGCTCACATGGAAGCTCACAAGATAGACAACATTTAGAGACATAAAAAACACCTTAACTAATTTAAAAGGATAGAAATCATATAAAGAATGTTTTCTGACCATATGGGATTAATCTAGAAAGCAATAACCAAAAGATACCTGGAAAAATCCCCAAATATTTGGAAAATAGCGTATTTCTAAAACACTCATGAGTCAAAGAAGAAGTTACAAGAAAAACTTACAAATATTTGAATTAAATGATAATGAAAATAAACTTATCAAAATGTGTGGGACCCAGCTAAAACAATGTTTTAAGGGACATGAAATGTTTTCATAAAAAAAATAAAGAAATAAAGAAATATATAAAATCAAAACCTAAGCATCCACCATAGGTAACTAGAGAAAGAGCAGCAAATGAAACCTAAAGCATACAGAAGGAGCAAATAATAAAATTATAGCAGAAAGCATTGACATTGAAAACAGGAAAATGGAGAAAATTAAGGGGAAAAGAACTGGTTCTTTAAAAATATCAGCAGAGTTGATAAAAATTTAGTCATGTTAACCAAAAATAAAATACATACATATTACCAATATCAGAAATGAAATAGGGGTCATTACTACTGAAATTATGGACATTAAAGTAATAATATGGGAATATTATGAGCAACTCAATGCCCATAAATTTGATAAATTAAATGAAATAGCACAATTTTTGAAAGACGCAAACTGCTGAAAGAGTAATAGATAAAGTGAGTAGCTATGAATCTCTTAAAGAAATTGAATTAATTATTAAAATCCTTCAAAAATAGAAAGCACCTGCCCCAGATAGTTTCACTTATAAATTCTACCAAACATTTAAGTGAGAAATAATACCAGTTTTCCACAATCTCTTCCAGAAAATAAAATCAGCAAGAATGCTTGCTAAGTCATTCTAGGTGGCCATTATTACCTTAATACCAAATCAAAATAAACACCTTCAAAGGAAAGAGAACTAAAAACCAATATTTCTCATTAACTCAGATGCAGATATCCTCAACAAAGTATTAACAAATCAAACCCAACCATGTATAAAGCGCATTACATGTCACAACCAACTGGGTTTTATTCCAGGTATGCAAGGCTGGCTCAACATTTAGAAAGCAATTTAATCCACCCTATCAACTAGCTAAAAAAGAAAGCTCATATGATCATTGATAAATAAAAGCAGAAAAACAATCTGACAAAAGCTAACACCCGTTGTAGCAGTTTGGCATTATTTATGAATTCCAAAAATAGATATTGGATTATGCTTGTAAACTGGTCTGGTCCTCTGGGCATGATTAAATTATGATTAAGGCTTTGATTGGGCCATATCAGTAGGATGTTGGGTCCCCATCCCTTGGTGCGTGGGGACTTAGAGATAAAACTACATGGCAGAGCAGAGTTTAAGTTTTGAATTGGAGTTCTGATGCTGAGTTTTAATGCTGGAGCGGGGGAAGTAAGCACACAGAGGAGCTTGGTCGTGAGGAAGGAGAGAAGGCCCCAGGAAAAGAAATGAGCCATTCACCTGATAGTCCACAGCTGGCCTTGTGGAGAGAAGCAAGCCTAAGCTTGGAGAGAGGCAAGCCCCGGGAAGAGAGGAACCCAGGAAGCCTGAACCCTGGCAGACGTCGGCAGCCATTTTGCTCCAATACCATAGACTTTGGTGTGGGAAGTAACTTATGCCTTATGGCCTGGTAACTGTGGACTTCTACCCCAAATAAATATCCTTTATAAAAGCCAACAGATTTCTGGTATTTTGCATCAGCACCCTTTTGGCTGACTAATACACAAGTTCATGTTAAAAACTCTTATAATTCTAAATTAGGAATACAAATTAGGAATACTTTCTCAACTGCAAAAACCTACAGTTAATATCATAACTAATGGTAAGAGACTGTATGCTTTCCCCTAAGATCGAGAATGAAGCAATATATCCTCTCTCACAACTCCATTCAACATCATTCTGGAAGTCCTTAGCTAGTGCAAGAAGACAAAGAAAAGTTTATGACAATTTGAAAGGAAAATATGATAGTGTCTCTACTTACAGATGACATGATCTGCCAAAGTTTCCACAAACAAAGCTCTTACAACTAACAAACAAATATAGTGAGTTGCAGAATACAAGGTCAATATATAAAAGTCAACTTAATTCCTAGAAAACAGCAATGAAAAATTTTCATTTTCTGAAAAGAAAAAAGAAAAACAATACCATTTGCAAGGGCACCCAAAAAATGAAATATAGAAATAAATCTAACAATATATATAGATCTCTCTGCAGAAAATGGCAAAACACAGTAAAAAAATCCAATGAGATCTCAATAAATGGGAGAGTTTCCATGTACAAGGGGAAAGAGTAACATTACAGAATCCCGACCAACATGACCTCAGCCAGGTGACCAAGGTCAACATCAACAATGTTATGTCATGTTGACAGGATATGTCCTTGGTATGATATGAAAATGGCACTTTAGTTTTGTGGTTTTCTTCCCCCCAAACACGTAACCACAGTCTACTCATGAGAAAAACATTAGACAAATACCAGTTGTGGGACATTCTACAAAATGCCTCACCTGTACTCCTCAAAAGCATCAAGGTCATTGAAAACAAGGAAAATCTGAAAAACTATCACACCCAAGAAGAGTCTAAGGAAATATGACAACGAAATGTAATGTATATCCTAGATAAGATCCTGGAATGGAAAAAGGACATTATGTAAATCTAAGGAAATCTGAATAAAGTATGGACTTTAGTTAATTGTAATATATCGATATAGGTTCCTTAATTGTGACAAACATACCATATTGATGTAAGATATTATTAATAGGGGAAGCTGACTATGGGGTATATGGAACTTTTTGCAACTTTCTGTAAACAAAAAACTATTCTAAAGTAAAGCATTTCTTTTTTAAAAAAAATCTATCTGTGGAAATTAAAATTAAAAGCATACCACCATTTACATTTGGCACCCCAAAAATAGAAATACTCAGGTATAAATCTAACAAAAATATGCACAATATCTATATAAGGAAATCTATACAATTCTGATATTCCAAAGAATATCTAAATAACTGGAGACATATTCACAAACATGGATAGGAAAACAATATTTTTAAGATGCCAATTCTTCCCATCTTGATCTATAGATTAAATGTAATCTCAATGAAAATCCCAGAAAGTTTTTTTTTTTTTGTATACTGTCAAGTTGATTCTACATTGTATATGAAAAAGCAAATGATCCACAATAGTCAACACAATCCTGAAGAAGAACAAAGTCAGAGAACTGACACTACCCAACTACCTCAGTATGGTATTGGTAAAATAATAGACAAATAGAACAATGGAGTAAAATTGAGGACCAGAAATAGACCCATGCAAATGGAGTCAACTGATCTTTGACAAAGGCATTTCAATGGAGAAAGGCTGGTCTTTTCAACAAATGGTGCTTGAACCACTGTACATCCAAAGGCAAAAAGAGAATCTAGACACAGACCTTACACCTTTCACAAATATTAACTCAAAATGGATCATAAACCTAAATTAACAATGCAAACTATAAAGTTCTAGAAGATAACATAGGAGAAAATCTAAGTGACCTCGGGTTTGGCGATAACTTCTTAGATACAACCCTAAAAGCACAATCCACGAGTGAACAAATTGATAAGGTGGACTCCATTAAAATAAAAAACTTCTGCTCTGCAAAAGATGCTGGTAATTATGAAAAGACAAGTCATGGAGTAGGAGAAAATATTTGCAAAACACATATCCAGTAAGGGACTTAATATCCAAAATATACAAAGAACTCTTAAAAATAATAAGAAAGCAAGCTAATTATAAAATGGGTGAAAGATCTGAATTAGACACCTCACCAAAAAGGATATACAGATGGCAAATATGCATATGAAAAGATCTTCAATATATTATATCATTAGGGACTTGCAAATTAAAACAGTGAGATACTACTACACATCTATTGAAACGGCAAAAGTCCAGAACACTGACAACACCAAATTTGGAGAAGATGGGAGCAATGGGAACTCTCATTCATTGTTAGTGGAAATGCAAAATGGCACAGCCACTGGGGAAGACAGTCTGGTAGTTTCTTACAAAGTTAAACATAGTCTTACCATACAATCCAGAAATCACACTACTAGGTATTTATCCAAATGACTTGAAAACTTATGTCTATACAAAACTTGTTTATGAATGTTTATAGCAGTTTTTTCATAATTGACAAAGATTGGAAGCAACCAAGATGTCTTTCAATAAGTGAGTAAATAAACTGTGGTACATCCATAAAATGGAATATTATTCATCTATAAGAAGAAATGAACTACCAAGCTACAAAAAGACATGGAGAAATCTTAAATACACATGGCTATGTGAAAGAAGCCAATCTGAAAAGGCTACATACTATATGGTTCCAACTACATGACATTCTAGAAAAGGCAAGTCTATAAAGACAGTAAAAATATCACTGGAATCCAGAGATTCTTGTTGGGTGGGGGATGAATAGTAGACACGGGACATTTCTATGGCAGTGAAACTATTCTGTATGATATCCTAATAGTGGATATATTAAATGCATTTGTCAAAAATCCGTAGAATTCTACATCACAGAGAAGGAAACTTAATGTAAACTATGGATTTCAGTTAATAATAATGTATCAGTATTGGTTCATACATTATAATCAATGCACCACGCAAATGCAAGATGTTAATAATAGGAGATACTGTGTATGAGGGTGGGGGTAAGTGGGTATGTGAGAAGTCTTTGGACTTGCACAATTTTTCTGTAAACATAGAACTCTTCTAAAAATAAAGTATATTTTAAAAATACATTAGTAAGCATTTGGTTACATCCACAAAATATTCTGGATTCAAAGATGGAGCTAGGTAAAAATTAGCAGCAAACATATAAGAATCCACGAATGGAGAGAATTTCCCAGTATACCAGCCCCCGACAACCCCTTTGAGGCATTTCTGCCATCCTTTCCACCTCTCTGTTTTTCACATGTCATAAGTGGGCAGGTGGAATGGTAATTACTTCTTCATCCAGTCTTATAGTGAACTATATGACTTTCATTTTAAATACATCATCTCAGAGCATCTCAAATTAATTCTGATTGTAGAAAAGGCATGATGTACCAATGACCCAGGTGTGCTGGAGGTAGTGCCCAGACAAGGTGTTGGGGACCGCAATGGATCCTATAGTATCTGGGCATGTCCCAGGTCAGGTCAATTCCAGTGGGGTTTGGGAAATTTCCTCTCCTTAGAGAGCAGAGAGGGATGAATGTGTCCTGGTCCCACTGCTTAACCTTGCCATCCCCTCCCCACTCAGTCAAGGTGGGAATACAGATGAAGCTCATGTGGAAACAGATGGCACAGGATGTTCAGTGTTGTTTCTGCATTCCAACAAGCTTCTTGTTAATGCAGTAAATCTGAGCCCAAGAATGAAACCCCCAGGATAGATGTAAAATGCAATTTTTTTGTCTTGTATAAAGGACATTTTCCCTTCACCCATTTCCTGAACTTTAATAATGAAAAGGCACTGAGAGGGTCTTTAGAAATACATGTTTCATCATCACATTTAAAAAAAAGGCATCTTCCAACTCTTGTGGAGCTCCTAAGCCTGAAAAACATCTTCACCTGTCTAAGCTCTTCCCAACACCATCAGAGAATGAGAGAGTTGTCTAGTCCTGATGGAGATTCTCTCAGGAGTATGCTCAGACCCAGCACACTTGAGGGGAAAAAAATTCTGTCGTGGAGTCTTAAGTGGGAGCAAAGATATAACTCTACGTGGTTCAGAGGTGCCTCCTGCAAATTAAATCTCAATAAGAGGATTTCCATCCCAGCCTGGAAATACCTAATATACCAAGACCCCAATGATCTGGGGTTATCTGCTGATACTCGGGTCCCCATGCCAAACTGATTACTTGACTCCTTCTTTTGTCCCCTTCTCTTATTCATGACTTTACATACAGTGCACTCTCCATCAGCCTGAGTTTCAGTTTCTCAACAGCTTGAGGACTCTGATCTATGCACCTTTGAATTCTTGCACCTGGCTACTGATGTGTTTAAGCAGAATGAGTGAGTAAAGTCCTCTGGCCTTTCAAGAACTCAAGCCTGAGACCAAGGGGTGAGTGTGCACAGATGGCTTTGCCCATGCCGGCTCTGTCAGTGCATATGCAATTTTTGGCCTCTCTGAGCAATCTGCAGAGCATCTCATTTCCAGAGACCCTGTTTCAGTAGGAGGTCATACAAGGTTATCCAGGAGAGGAGACCTCACCACATCCCTACAGCCGGCCATATGAAAGTTCCTTCCCCTCCTGGAGCTGGTTGGCACTGCAGAGTTTCTGCTACATCAGACCATACATCAAGGTTGACATCCACAATGCTGGCATCCTGGGTAATAATTCCCAGTCTGTAGCCAAAGAAATGATGTCATTAGCCTTTTCTTGGAAAAAAGACATGTTTAAGGATTTTCCCAAGCCCATGGCTGTGCAGTTGCTGTCACTTTGCCTCCACCCCGTGGGAGTTTTCTCATTCCCAGCCTTCCATGTGTTAGTAGGAAAGAGGAGGCACTCAAGGTGCTTTTTTAAAAAGATTTACTAATTTATTTATTTCCTCACCCCACCTCGTTGTTTTTGCGATCATTGTCTGCTCGGCTTCATTTTTTTAGGAGGCACCAGAACCAAACTGGGACCTCCCATGTGGGAAGGAGGCTCCCAATCATTTAAGCCATCTCCACCCCCTCCTTGTTGTGTCTTTCATTGGGTTTCCTTATTGCATCATCATCTTGTTGTGTCCTCATCTTGTTGCTTAGTCATCTTCTTGTGTCAGCTTTCTGCATTAGCTCCTCCCATCAGCTCTCTGTCTTGCTCTTTGAAACAAACTCTGAGTTCTTACTGTCTCTGAGGAGGAGGAGCTACACCAAAAAGAATGCTGTCTTCCAATGGAGAGGCATCTTCCTCCTCCCAGGCTAAAAGAAAAGGCAGTGAATGGGGTGGGAGGGCTTGCTTCCATCAGTGGTATCAGCATGTGATGGTCTGCTCTTTTCCTCTTTTTATCCCGTGTATGCCTATAAATGATCCATTTAGATTTATCAAATCAAACACAGCAGTTTATGGCAATGCGAAGTGAACATATTTGGTTTTGAAGAGGCACCGGGTTCTCCTCCAGGAGTGTCACATCTCCTTGGCATTGGGTTGCACTCTTCAAGGAGTAATATGAAGGAATACCACAACTATAGCAGGCGGCCGCTTCCAAAGTGGTGACTGGAGATTTAGCTACGCCATTTCCACAAGCAGCCATGGCAAGTAGGTACCTAAGTCCCCACGTGCTGTGCTGTGGGTTTCCCACCCAGCAGGCCTGCAGTGGGGAAGGGAATTGGAGAAGTGAGCCTGACCTGTACTGCATCTCCGGTCAGTGTCTCAGGAGAGGACCCAGCCTGGCTGGAAGCGTCTCCATGGGCAGGTGCAGGTGAAGATCAGTGGGACTGCAGCTTCATCCTCAACCATCATGCCTCTTAATCCACTGCCGTTGCTGTGTCCTAAGTAGAAGGCTAGACTGTCTGCCTCCTGTTGGGAAAGGCAATGCCTGGGCTCTTTCCAGGGCACCTTCATGTCTCCAAAGCAGGAGTCTTCAGAGAACAGCAGAGAGGATAAGGACCCCTGAGGACCCCAAGGAGCCGACCCTCACAGCCAGTGTTTCTGGAGAGATAGGAGCCTGTCCCTCAGTCCTTAGCAACCTCCCCACTCCCAGTGGGGAAACCGAGCCAGACATACATTTGCCACAGGGATTTCCTGTACCCCATCAAGGGGTCTCCAGCTAATAACCAGCCTCTCTCCTTCCTCTAGCCCCATGCTAAGTGAAGAAGTCTCTGTTTTCCTAGTTGAGCTTTATCTTCCCCTCCGGACCTTGCTTGAAAATGCTTTTACCCTTTTCACAGGTTTGCAAAAAGCAAAGAAGACAGTCCCAACTAGCCACCGCTTTTAAAGAAGGGCAATTTTAGATTTTACTAAAAGGACACGTGTTCCTGCCAAAATGCCCTGCGGGTGTAGGAGGTGTGGGACTCTGTGGAGTGGGGACCTGCTGGGGACCTGTGTGTGACCTATTCCTCTTAACATCCAGATCAGTGCTATGTGGGTTGGGGGGACATCATGCCAAAAAGAAGGCACAGGGGTCTCCTCAAAGAGAGACATTTCTGGACCTCTCTGTCTGAGGGTCTTGACCTATGGTGAGGATGAGGTAGCCTTGCCAGAGACCCCTTCTGGTCTCTGACTTTAGTAATTTACTCTCCATTTTCTCTCTCTCTCACTCTCTCAACCTCTCCCAGTCTTGAAATGAGTGGGAAAAACTGGCTCAGTAAGTATTTTCCAGATGCTTGTAGCAGAGACTTCATGTCTTGATTCTTGGAATTTGGGGACTCAAAAATCCCAGCTCTTGCCAATCAAAGCCTTGGGTGTCAGTAGTATTATCTCTGCTAGGAGGAAAATGTGTTCCTCCACTTCCAGCCATGAGATTTTCTCCCATACAATGTGCTTACCCAATAGAACCAGAGAAAACTTGTATCCATGTGCTCCCGGATTATTTCTACTTATCATGACTGAATAGTAGGAGACACATTAGGTGTCAGTAACTAGAAAGTCCTTAAATTCACAAGCCCAGTGAAGACCTTTTGATTTGTGAACTCATCTTCTTGCTCAGCAGATTCACCCCTAGACCTCACCCAAGGAGGTGATTGTTTGGCCAGGTGTGGTGCTTTCCCATCACTGGTTATTTCATTTGAATGGGGCTTCCTCATTATATGATCTTTAACATGATGCCATGTTGTACATCATAGCTCCTGAATACTTTAACCCTCTTCCTTTCCCCTTGAATCAGGACGGTGATTGCCTGATTCACATAATGTGGGGGAAATAACTTTGGACTGGCTCCCAGGCCCAGGCCTTGAGAAAATGGCAGCCTCCTTGTACCATTTCTCGGGATGTTCACTCTTGAAAGCCAGCCACCATGGTGTGAGGATTTTCTCACCCCACCTTGGAATGAGATTTGGGTAGAGAGGAACTGCCAGCTATGGGGATGAACTCTCTTGCATGTAGATCTCCAGTTCCAGGTGAGCCACCCCAGAAGACACCAGCTGTCCCTAACAAGCCTGTTCAAATTATAGAATCATGGACACAATAAATAACTGCCTTTTTAGGCCACTGAGGTTTCGAGGGATTTGTTACAAAGTGAGAGATAACCTATAAGGATTTTGTTAACAAGAAGTAGGGTAATAAATAACAAAAGTCTAAATGAGGTGGCATTGGTTTTCGGGCTAGGTGGTGAGTGGAAGTTGGAATGGCATTAAGGAGACTGTTAATGGAAACATAAAGAGCCTCAGGTGTATGTCTGTGATTACTTAAAACAAAAGTAAGCAAAGGTAATTGTAATCTGGGAGAAAAAGGATCCATGTTACGTGTAGCGGAAAGAATGTGGGAAAATAAGAAATGTATTGAATGAACTAGATGACGTAACTAGAGAGATCACTATACAGAAATTAATAATTCTACCTAACTCCTTCTCAATGCCTGTGATAAAATGAGGAAGGGTAGAGATGATCCAAAAATGAAGCTGTTAAATTTAAAAGAGCTAAGACTCACTAGGTTTGAAATAAATTTTTTTTCACATTCTCATCCTTTCTAGAAGACAAACAATTCCCAAATGGAGAGAGGCCTCAGACCAAAGATCAATTCCAAAGTCTATAGCTTACACTATGGTTTACGCTTTGTGCTGCACAGTTTTAAAGGCTTTGATGAATGTATAATGTCATTTGTCTGTCACTGCAGAATCATACAGAACAATTTCACTGCCCTAAATATGCCCTGTGTTCCACCTAGTAGCAATGCTTCAATATTGATTCATCATTTGTAAAAAAATGTACCACACTAATGTAAGATGTTAATAATAGGGGAAATTATGTGTGTGGGTGGGGGCTTTATATGGCAATTTCCTATAGCTTCAGTATAATTTTTCTGTAATTCTAAAACTTTTCTAACAATTAATTTCACTATTACAAAAAAAAAGACAAAGATCAATTCCAAGTTGAGATTTTACAATACTTTTCCAAGACTGGAAAAGAGATCTAAAATCATTTTTCATAACACCTTTCAGATTAACAAAAGATCCTCTATGGATCTTTGGAGCATTCCTTATAAATCTTCTCCATTAAACAATAGGTCTCCTAAGAATTTTATGGGCATTATCGCACAACAGCCTTACAGGAAGACCAAGGTAGAGACAGGTTTATCTTCAAGAGGTTTGTGATTGTGATTTTGTCTAATAGAGTAAATCCTAGTAAAATTCACTCCTTCATTGTATGCGGGGTGGTAGACAAATTTTCTCTAGTTCACAGGTCTTCTGATCAAGAAGACCAGCACCAAGGAGCTCTATGTGAGGAAGCACACCGAAAGGGTTTCAATCACACCTGGACCTGATTCAGATAAAATCCTAGACCTTGAGGCAACTAATGTTCTAATGACAAAAAAAAAAAAAAAAAAACACTTTGCAGGGATATTTTGCATATGGGATGAATAGAAACAATTTGAATCCAGAGGGTAGATTATAGAGGTTTAAAAGCATGGCCTTGGGAAGAACGTCTGAAATGGTAGAATAGTGACCTCTGAAAATCTGTTCCTCTGGAAAAGCAGGAGCGCAATGGTAAAAATTGTGAGATCAACATTTTCAGAACTCCGGAAATTAACCAAAGGCTTGCAGCAATCTGAGGAGCATCAGCAGGATTTCGGTAAGAACAGTGAGTTTTGAGTCTTGAATTTATTATATACCCACACTTCCCCCACCCCAGCTCCACAGTAGCTGTGAAAACTAACAGAATCCCAACCACAGTAGCTGTGAAAAGTATCATCCTAGCAATGACAAAACAGGGTAGAATGGGCTTTGGAGTTCCCACCCAAAGAATTTTCAATATTTGACCTTTCTGGCAAGCTTCTGAAAAACTCCATTTGAAGGGTTTGTCTTATTTGACCTGACTCCTTGAAAACATCTCTATTCCTAGACATTTGTGGATGTGTGCATGTGTATGTGCATTACCACAATAAATAGATATTATATATAATATATATGAAATTAAGGTATTTCCGGATAAAGAATAACATAGAATTTGCTTCTAGCTAAACTGTACTACATGAAATACTAAGGTAGCCTTTCTGGATGAAATGAAAGGACACTAGACAGTAACTCAAATACACATGAAGAAATAAAGAGCATTGGAAAAGGCAACTACAAAGATAAATATAAAAGATGGCATGAATGTATTTTTATTTGTAAAAATACTCCAATCTAATATAAAAGACTTGTATAAAACAATAATTAGAGATCTGTGTTGATGGGCTTATAGTGCATAGAGATGAAATTTCCATGATTAAACACAAGGGAGGAGGGTGAGAGTGGAGCTACACTGGAACAAAGGTTTTGGATACAAATAAAATTAGCTGGCATTTACTAGAACAAATTGTTTTTGTTTGTTTTGTTTGGAGGTACTGGGGCCTGGGATTGAACCCCAGGTCTTGGTAAGTGGGAAGCTGGCATTCAACCACTGAGCCACATCATCTCCCCTGAGTTGGTTTTTTCATTTGTTTGCTTGTTGTTTGTTTTTTGTTTTGTTTTTAGGAGGCATCAGGGACCGAACTGGGGACCTCCCATGTGGGAAGCAGGTGCTCAACTGCTTGTGCCACATTGACTCCCCAAATTGTTTTATCATAAGATGCTAATGAAGTCTTCAGGGAAAGCATGAAGAAACTAATTTAAAAATATAGAGTTAAAGAAAAAGGAATTTAATTTCTATATTATACAATATATTTTAATTACAAAAGAAGGAATAAAATAGAGAACTAAACAAAAATCATACGACCTACAGAAAACAAATCACAAAAGAGAAGATGTAAATTCTACCTTAGCAATAATTAAAATATTGATTTTAAAATCCATTATAGAGCAGAGATTGGCAGAATAGATTTTAAAAAACATAAACCAACTATAGGAGAGATGCTTACAAGAAACACACTTGAGATTCAAAGACACAATAAGTTAGAAGTAAAAGTCTAAAAAAATATATGCCAGGCAAACATTAACCTGAAGAAAACTGTAGTGGCCATACCAATATAAAAAAAAATAGACATTAAGACAAAATTCTTATTATAGACAATGAGGGATATTTTATAATGACAAAGTGGTCAAAATATCAGGAAAGTATAACAGACTTAAACATATGCACTTAACAAAAAAGCTCCAAAATACCTGAAAGAAAAAACTTACAGAATTGAAGGAAAAAGAGACGATTCAACAATAATAGTTGGAAACTTAGACACCCACTTTCAGAAATGGATGGAACAAACAGGAAAAAAACAGAAAGTAAATAGAACACTTGAGCAACACTATAAACCAATTAAACCTAACAGACACCCATAGAACAGTTCATCCAACCACAAATATACATTCTTCTCAAGTTCACATGGGTCATTCTCCAAGATAGATCATATATTAGTACATATATTTAAAAGACTTAAAATCATATAAAATGTGTTCTATGATCACAATAGAATGATAATATAAAGCAATAAATGGAGGAAATATGGGAAATTAATAATTAAGTGGAAATTAAAAAACACCTTCTAAATAACCAATGGGTCAAAAAATAAATCAGAAGGGAAATTATAAAATACTTTGAGATGAATGAAAACAAAAATTACAATATATAAAAACTTTAGAATGGGACATATATAGCTGTAAACACCAATATTACAAAATAAGAAATATCTTAAATATTTCTTAATCTTATAACTTAGGAAACCAGGAAAAAAGGAAACTATACACAAAGCAACCAGAAAGAAGGAAATAGTGGAAACAAATGAAATAAGATAAAATAGAGAAAATCAACAAAACCAAAAGTTGATTCTTTCAAAAGTTCAACAAGATTGGCAAATCTTCAGCAAGACTAATGGAGAAGAAAAAAAAGAAAAGACTCAAAATAATAAAATCAGACATGAAAGAAGGGATATTACTACCAATATTCCATATATAAAAAGGATTATAAGGAAATACAATGAACAACTATATGCCAAAACATTTAATAACATAGATGAAGTAATCAGATTCCAAGAAAGACAAAAAAAATTGAAAACTGGCTAAAGAAGAATAGAAAATTTAAACAACTATAGTAAATACACAGAATTAGTAATTTTTAAACTTCTCACAAAGAAAAGACCATGCCCCAATTACCTCACTGGTAAGTTCTACTAAACATTTGAGGAAGATTGAACACCAGTCCTTCTCAAACTCTTCTGAAATAGAAGAGGAAGGAACACTTCCTAACTCATTCTATGAGGCCAGTTTATCCTGATACCAAAAGCAGACCAAGAACTCAGAAGAAAACTACAGACCATTATCCTTTATGAACATAGGTGGAAAAATCCTTAACGAAAGACTAGCAAACCAAATCTGGTGTCTTATACAAAGGCTTATACACTGTGACCAAGTGGGATTCATTCCAAGAATGCTAGGTGGGTTCAACATATAAAAATCAATCAATGTCAGGCACCATGTTACTAGAGTAAAGGAAAAAGCACATGATCATCTCAATAGATTTAAAAAAAAAAAAAACAACCATTTGACAAAACCCAACACCTTTCCTGAAAAAAACACTTGACCAACTAGGAATAGAAGGAAATGCAACCTGATATAGGGTGTATTAGTCAGCCAAAGGGGTGCTGCCGCAAAGTACCAGAAATCTGTTGGCTTTTATAAGGGGTATTTATTTGGGGTAGAAGCTTACAGTTACCAGGCTATAAAGCATAAGTTACTTCCCCTCACCAAAGTTGGAGCAAGATGGCTGCCGACATCTGCAAGGGTTCAGGTTTCCTCTTCCTCTTAAGGGTCCATGGTCCCAGCTTCTTCCGATATCAGCTGTAGGCTCGAACAAGTCTCATCTCTCCCCCAGGGCTTGTTTCTCTCTGGGCTCAGCTGCTCTACTCTCTCCACAAAGCCAGCTGTAAACTGTCAGACAAACGACTTGTCTCTCTTCCCCGGGCCTCTGCCATGTCTAACGGAGCCTTCTCTCTTTCCTCACGTATCTGCTTCTCTGTGTATTTACTTCCTGGAGCTCTACCATTAAAACTTCCATTAACTCCTCTGCCATGTCATTTTCTCTGTGATTCCCCACCCACCAAGGGCCTTCTGACATGGCCCAAACAAAGCCTTTATCATTATTTAATCAAGTAAAAGTGAAACCTCTGAATTTAATACAATCGAATACACCCAGAGGAACAGACCAGTTTACAAACATAATCCAATATTTTTTTTTGGAATTCATAAATAATACCAAACTGCTACACAGGGCATCTGAAAAAATCCACAGCTAACATTATACTTAAAGGTGAAAGGCTGTGGCTCATATAGGAGGTATGGGAGGTGGGGAACATGGGAATCCCTGTAATTTTTGTGTAACATTTATGTAATCTAAGCGTCTTTTAAAATAAAAATAAAATAAAATAAAAAGGTGAAAGGCTGAATGTTTCAACATAATCAGGCCCAAGACAAGAATTCCAGCCCCATCATTTCCATTCAGCATTGCAATGGAGATTCTAACCAGGGCAATTAAGATAAAAAGGGGAAAAAAACATACTTCAATATTAGAAAGGAAGAAATAAAACTTTCTATTTTCAAGTGGCATGATCTTGTATGTAGAAATTTATAAGAAATACACACACACACAGACAAACCTTACAGGAATCCACAACAAGTTTAGTAAGGTTCAGAATACAAAATAAATACACAAAACTCTATTATATTTCTACACACTAGTAATGAACAATCTAAAAATGAAATTGAGAAAACAATTCCATTTGCATTAAAAAGAAAAAAATACTCAGGAATATATTAAACAAAAAAAAATGTTTACACTAAAGGCAATAAAATATTGAAAGGAATCAAGGAAGTCTTAAAATATATGGAACGATATCTCCTGTTCATAGATTGAAGGACTTAATATTGCTAAAATGGCAATACTCACCACAACTATATACAGATCCTCTATCAAAATCCAAGATGTATTTTTTTGCATAAATTGGCAAGCTGAACCTGTAATTCATTTGTAAATCTAAGGGACATAGAATAGCCAAAACAAAATTCGAGGATTCAATCTTCCTAATTTCAAAACATACTACAGAGCTACAGATATCCAGATAGTGAGGCAATGGCATAAGGATAGGCATATAAATCAATGGAAAATAATTGAAAGTCTAGTAATAAATGCTTATATTTGTAGTCAACTGATTTATTACTAAGGTTCCAAAATAATTCTGAGGGAAAAAGACAAAGTATGCAGGAACAACTAGAAATCCACACGAAAAAAAGTGAAGATGGGCCAGTACCTCACACCCTACATAAAAAAAAATAATTCAAAATGGATCATAGAACTAAATGTTAGAGCTAAAACAATCAAATATAAAAATATGAAAATTCTGGAATAGGGGATGACTACTAATTGGTATGGGATTTTTTCAGGGGGTACGAAAATATTCTAAATTTAGATTATGGTAATGGTTTCAAAACAGTCAACATACTAAAATATTTTGAATCATGTACTTTGAATAGGTGAATAGTGTGGTGTGCCAGCATTATCCAATAAAGCTCTTACAATAATAACAAAAAGGAAGGGAGGAAAGGAAGGAAGGAAGGAAGGAAGGAAGGGAGGGAGGGAGGAAGGAAGGAAGGAAAGAAGGGGACAGAGGGTGGGAGGGAGGAGGGAAGAAAGGGAGGAAGGGAGGCCTCAAATTCTTAACAATGGCTGAATTTTTGTGATAGGATCCAAAGTGAGTTTTTCCCCGTTTTCTAAACTGAACCTCTTACTTCTATAATGGGAACCCTTTTCTCTACAAAGAACATCAATTTCTACTTAACTATATTAAAGCATTTAGAGCAATGTATATGCTAAAAATACATTTAAGCCTACATGTTAGAAGACATCATATGTGTGTGTATGTAATTTTTTAAATCAAAGTAGGAGCCATACTAATTAGATTTAATCTTAGAATATTCCTTAGAACCAACAAACAAGAAAAGTCATGTTCCTGTGCAAAGTACATGCACTCTTTTTTTATTTTTTTTCCTTTTTCATAATTAATGTTTTTATTTTTAGAGAAGCTTTAGATTACATAAATGTTACATAAAAAATATAAGGGATTCCCATATGCTTAACTCCCACCCCCTCCCACAATTTCCCCCATTAACATCTTTCATTAGTGTGGTACATTTGTTACAACTGATGAACCCATACTGAAGCATTGCTATTAGCCTTGGACCACAGTTTACATTATAGTTTACACTTTGTCCCACACAATTTTGTAAGTTATGGCAAAATATACAATGGCCTGTATCCATTGCTGCAATGCCATGCAGGACAAATCCAATGTCCTGAAAATACCCCCATGCTACACCCCATTCTTCCCTCACCCATCTCTCAGAACCTCTGGTGGCCACAGCCTTTACATCAATGATAAGAGTTCTTCCACTACATGCACTCTTAAAGAAGTTGTTGCCTGAGATCTACTAAGGTTGACTCACTGGTACCTTTCGAGGACACCTGCCCCTTTTAGAAGCAACTGCAAGCACACAGCTAACCTTCTCCATTGCAGTTCCCCCAGTGATTAATTTAATCATAGTGAACTTGATGGAGAAATTATGTTCCAATGGCCATGCCCATCCCTTCCCTAATTAGAAAAACCAACCCGAGGGCACATGGCAGCTCTGAACCACCAGAGAGCCGCGTGGTCCTGGAAGATGCCTTTGGCTGAAGAGTTTGCTGTTGTCACTTCTCTACTCCTTTCCGTACATGATCAAAAGCATCCCTGGGGTGGGCTGGAAGTGCGGGGTGGGGGCCTGGGGCTCTCCACTGTTAGTCCCTGTCCTTCCAGGGTACTGGTCTCTTAAGAGTGTGCTCAGACCCAGCACACTTGAGGACAAATTTACCCAGGCTGATAGCATCAGGGTTGCTTCCCACTTTTTCTGGGTTACAGTTCTGCCTGCCAAGAAGAGCCTTCCAGACTCAGTGGCAGAGGCCACAGCAGGGACTTTCAGGAGGCACCTGGGCATAGGAAGCAGATATTCTTACCTCTCACTTCTGCTATACTTTAGTCAAAATGAACATGGCACTCTGGGTCCCACCATGTGCTTTGGGGCAAACAGTTCCCTCTGTACCACATGCAGAGTCTTCCTTCAAATTCTTGCTTCCTTTGTGGTTCCTCCATGAAGAATTCCTCGTCAGTTGTTCCCAGATCATGTCTTTCTGTGTGTAGGATACACCCCACACAACACCCCACCACTCCCTACCTTCATTACTCCACAATCTCTTGCCATTCATAGCCTTGTTTGGCCCGTGACAGGCTCCCCTGACCACGTGCTGGCCCTGTGCAGGGCCTCTTGCTCAGTGACAGCATTTCAGGAACATGACTGGAAACCCACATAATTCTCAGTCCCTGCCTTTTCTATGCTGGACATCTTTCCCTGTTTCTCTGTTAATGCTGGAAACAAGCAAAAGCCACTCAGCTCAGTACAAGAAGTTTTAACTCATAGAAGTTAGGGCTGTGAGCCAGCTGAAAGAGCTCACTTACCAACTCTACCACCAGTTCAAAGCTATCAGATCATGGGCTCTGCCTTATTCCTATCCATCCCCTGCTTTGCAAGACCCCAGCCCAGTCCCTCCTTCAGTTTCCCCTTTTTGAAACACGGCTAAGAGTCAAGATGGTGCTCTCCCTTCTTGCAGTAGGTTTCATTGGCTTATCTTTGCTTCATCAGCAGGCTTTTTTTCTGGTGGTCTTTTGGGAGGATTACATTGATGAGAGATTACATCCTGTCTACTGTCAAATAGGTATTACGGGACAGAGCCATAGCAAGCCCCAGCTCCTTCCCGTGCCAGTGTTTATGACCTTTCTTTTACAATGGCTCTTTACCAACATGAGTGTAGACTCTTCCCTAACCCATCTGGAGGCCCTGCAAGGTCATGATAGCATCCCCGGAACAAAGTTTATCTGCAACATGTCTCTGTCAATGTTTTCCAAACTGAAGGGAAAGCTTATGAGCAGCCTAAATGGCCTGGGATTTCTGCCTCTCATACCATTGTGAGATCAAAAATGCCTTTAACCCAAGAGTGGTCCACACAATAATTCAACAAATATTTTTTGTGTGTCCCTATATTATAAAGGAGGGGAATTAACATGAAACCCCCAAGAATTATAAGGCCCAGGCATTGCTCTTAAGGAGTCCATTGATAGTTGAAACATTAAAATGTATAGAGAGGAAAAGTTCCATAAGAACCAAGGCAAAGTTTGGAGATAATAATAGCCGAAGTCTCATAGAGTTGTTGTACAGATAAAATTTAGTAATTTATGCACAGTCCTCAACATCGTGCATGACAGAGGAAATGTATGTTGCTCTGTGTCAGAATGGAAGCTGCATATGATGAATTTCAAATGGGCAAAACTGCCAAGAAATGCCACACAAGACTGTCTTTGAGTGCTTGCTGTTTCCTGAATGTGCATCTGTTAAAAAGACAGCAAACATCTGCCGCTGACAATCATCTCTCCTTTTGCACAGGGTGGAGCTGGTTACATGAAATGCCGTTACTGGCTGGGCAAGAAGGTGTAAGGATAGGCAGAGTAGAGGGAGAATAATTTGGGAACTTTGGGCAATTACGGAGAGAAGGAGGGAAGGTGGAATAAATGGAACCAATGAGGGGGAGAAAGCCTCTCTCATAACTGCCAGATTTGATCTGCAGTAAGTTCTACCAACCAGAGATCCTCAGAAAGGGTGGAATTTTAGTGTGTGGCAGGCAGGGAAGGGAAGGGCTGTGCTTTGCATCCTGGCTTACATGGGAGCCATAGCACTTTCCTGAACACAGAATCTAGGAAATTGGGGTTCAAGAGAGTACAAACACAGTTCTTCAAAAACAGAAGGTTATCGCTGACCTCTGTATTGACCAAGGAGGTGTGGTGCCATCCTGCTGGAGCAGCATGTCCCTGACCTTATGCTTTGCTTAAGCCAAGGACCTTTTCAGAACTCAGGCTTCTTCATTCTTTCCATTCAAAGTTGTTTTTTCCCCATGGTCTTGGGCAAACCATTTAACTCTCCATTCTTTATTATTACATTGCATGTAGAGAACAAAAACTCCCTGCCTTACGGACCTCACAGGGCTTATTTCAGTCAATATAAGAGTACAACTGGAGACCCGTGAACCTTGGATCTAAATATTTTAAGTGCTAAGTCAAGTTAATAAATTGTGAAGTAACACATGTTCTGCCTTTCTTCCTTGACAAGTATACCTTCATAACTACCTGGAAGACCAGATTCAATTTTAGAATCCTTGGACTCCCTGAAGCTCTGTGCCAGAATATGGCAACAGGGGAACATCAGTCCCTGTCCCTGTGTGTCACCTCCTGCTCTCCAGTCTGCCCCCTGATCCTTGCCTGCCCCCTTTATTTCCCATGCCAGCCCCATCCTGCACCAGGGGAGCCCAGCATGCTCAGGCACACATACCACCAGCCACATGCCCAAGCTCCATCCACATCTTCTGCATCAACCACATTTTGGCCACCCCTCAAGTATTGGGATGCACACTTGAGTGTCACAAACTGCTCTCATGAAGAAAGACCCAGAGTAGAGATTCACACAGGCCCAGGAAGAAGTTTGAGCGTTGTTCAGACAGGGAATGCATGGGTCCTTGGTACCTGAGCACAGCCGATATCTAGAAGGAAGGATGCACCAGTTCCAAGTGGACATATTTCCTTGGCTCATGGATCTCTTGTGCCTTGGGCAGGACACAGCTAGAATAAGGCCAGAGTGGGATCCGCAAAGGAATCCTGAGGGGCTGTCTGGTCCAGGTCTATGGGCAACAAATACTACATAGAAAGATAGAGATTTTAGAGCTAATTAGAGCTCCGTGCAGTGTGAGCCCCTGTTTGATGCTGACTCGCTTTGAGACATTGAAGTTACTTGATCTCTTCCAGCCTCAACATTCTCACCTGTGAAATGAGGTTAATGGCCCTGTGATCCTCTTTGCCTCCTGGCTCAAGAGAGGGTTTAAAGGGAAAGGGGTGGCTGAGCAGGACTGTAAAGGAAGAGAAGATGCTCACGGGCTCTACAAAAGAGGATGAAGGGGTCCTTGCTGGTGCAGATGATAAGGCAGCAAGGTGCCTCCAGGAGCCCCCAGCCAGGAGCTGTGCTTTCAGAAGAGGGCTAAGGAGGGTGGTGAGTGAGAGGGAAGTATAGCAGCACCTCTGCAGGTAGCTTCACTCCAGCCTCTCCCAAAACTGCCTCTGCTCTAGGACCCCTGGTCAGGCCCCCACTAAGAAAGCCCATATGATCTAGTTGTCTGCATGAAGCAGTAGAGACTATTATGACCTGGAGAGCAAAGGTCCAGACCACTTTCCCTGTCTGCCTACTCCACGATTTCAGCTGCTTCTGGTCCTCGGGTCCCAGTGCAGCAGGATTTCTGAGCACTCACACCCCAGCCCAGGCAATGCTCTTTGTCTGCTTTTATTTTGATTTTCTTTCAGCATTTTCCAGAGCTGGGTATTCCCTAACAGTTCTAAAATACCATTCCTTCTATTCTCCATGCCAAACGGTTCTGCTCTGAATAATAATACTCTTTAAGTGCCCGTGGGGGACGGTAAGATTATAAGAATTGATTTTATTAAAAGCTCCATTCAACTGAGTTTAAATGAAACTGAACAGACAACTAATCTAGCGAATCCCAGTTTCAGCTAATTCTAGCCCCAAGTGGAGACAGCACGTGTGCCTCTCCGGCCCAGGCAGCAAGCTTGCACAGAGCACAGGCTGACCTGGCAGCAAAATGCTCTTGCAAGAATTGACCAGTGCAAAGGCCGGTTCCATGTCTACAGAAGGGGAGGACTGCAATGCCATTGGTCTTTGCATAGAATCTGAGCTAGTAAAAGCACTTGCCCAAATACATGCAGCTCATTGGATTACCAGGACACCTTGTGGTCAGATGATGATCCCTTTCCACAGATGGGAAAATGGAAAGGCTAAAAGGTTCATTGATTGCCCAAGATCTCTTGACCAGTTTCTGGTGAGGGAAAGATTAAAAATCATACCCTTCCCAGTAACCATGCTGCTTCTCCTTTTTCACTCTAATCTTTTAGGGTGAATATCCACGTTTTTTTTTTTTGTTTGTTTGTTTTTGTTTTCATGTGACCACACATTTATGTGTATGTGAAGTTTGTGGTTCACTGTGGAGGACTCAACATAAAGATGAATGAGATGCCCATGGAGTGCTAGGTTCACCTCCTATCAGGAGTCCTTCCTTTAGCCTTTTGACATATGCAATCATCCATCCAGATAAATATCAGGTGCCTCCTGAGTGCCAGGCACAGTGCTGAATGACAAACCAACCGGGCATGGCCACATCCTCAGGAAGCTATAGAATGAGGAGTCGCAGGCACCAGGCCATCCTCAGAGAAGCAGGCAGCTGCAGGAGATGGAGGAGGCCTCCCCTGCGTCCACAAACACTTACACATCAAGGAAAGGAATCACAAATAAAGAAAAGGTCCTAGCAGACTTCGCTTGGGTCATGACATTAATTCAAAAACTAAATGAATCATTAGAAAACCAAAATGTTTTAAGATTCCTGGCAAATACTAAGCTGAAAAACTCCTATTGGAGAAGGAGCAAGAGGCAGTAAAAACTTAGCCTAAACCAAGCCCAGGAGAGAAATGATGCGGGAGAAATACCAGAACAAAACCTCCTAGGAGAGAGCATGAGTTTGCTTCCAGGCTGAATGCTCCACGCTCTCCCTGGTTGAGCTGCTGGGACCGTGGGGGTCACGGCTGATGTGGGAGTCCCAGGATGAAGCAGCCTCACTGGCAGACCACCTGAACCAGCACCAGAATTTAAATGAGTGAGGAGTAGGCCATCACTGTGTTAAGCCATGAAGACTCCAGGTTTAATTTATTCCTCAGCATGGTTAAGAATGTGCTGCCTTACACAGGTATGTGATTGATCAGACTCTTCTCCTCCCCTGCATTCCCTCAGCTGCAGGGACCAGTACAGTTTGCACCCACCGTGAGACCCAGGTACTGTTTGTTAGGGAGAGGGATAACTGCCTGGCGGAGACCCATCATGGAGATGGTGCAGCTTGTGAGAGGGGCTCGAGCAGAGTTCCATGCTAGATAAGGTGGGGGAAAGAGGCTGCCCCTCTGACCAGGAGGGCAGAAAACAAAAGAATGAAAGGAGGTAGGAAAGAAAGGAGTAAGGAAGATAGGATTGGAAGGAAAGAAAGAAAAAAGGAAGAAAGGAAAGGATGAAGGGAAGTAAGATTGAAAGGAAGAAGGGGAAGAGGGAGATAGAGAGGAAGGGAGAGAGGGAGGGTACCAAATGAGAGAGGAGGCTGGTTGTAGTGAATGGAGAACCCTTGAAAACAAATGCTAAAACAAACTAAGGCCACATTATTAGAGCTTGCATTAGTTTGCCACAGGACTGCCAATACAAAGTACCAGAAATGGGTTGGCTTTTATAATGGGAAATTTATTAGGGTAAAAGTGTACAGTCCCAAGGTCATTAAATGTCCAAATCAAGGCACCATCACAGATGGTTTCTCACCAAAGTCAGGTACTGGTGATTCTTGTGTCCTGCCACTTGGTGAAGCAAGATGGGGGGGCAATCTCTGCTGAGGTCCCTGCCTTCCCCTCAAGGCTTCCTAAAGTATATCTGTGGATGATCAGGCATATGGCAGAGCTTGTCTCATCATCCTTGAGCTGCTCCTTGGGCCCAGCCCCTCAGGGGCCTCTTTCCGTGCCTCTGTGTTCTGCTGATTCCAGACTCTGAGGCCTCTCTCAGCCTTCCAGGTCTTCTCTGTTTTCCTGCAGTCCTCTCTCTTGCATGGCAAGATCAAAATGGTGGCTTCCTATCTCTGTGTATCTCTTTCTCTTTGTATCCATTTATATAAGAGAGTGGACACCCAACCTGAATCATGCTTCACTGACTTGTCCAATGAAAATCCATCTAAATAGGTGATATAATCTAGGTCCCTTAACAGAATCTAATGCAATCAAAGGGTATTGCAAACACAGCAATGGATTAGTTAAAAAATATAATCTTTTGTTGGGATTCACCAAATTCAAAGTGTCACAGGACTGTAAAAGCAGAACCAAAGAGGTGTTGGTTCAGATCCACTCTTTACTGATCAGATTGCCCTCAAAAGGTTGAGAGATAGGTGCCAAAACCCCACAAATCCCCTAATTCATAGATATAGCAGAAGGTAATACCAGTCTTCTTCCCAACACATAAGGTATAGCACAGGCCGAGTGGAGGCACACCTGACAATGGTCACAGGTGCAACAAGGTCAGCCTGGGTCCTGGACACCAAGTGAGTCACTTCCAAACACCTTGCTTTTGCTCACTGTGATTCTCCTCTGTGTTTCAGCAGAATCGCAATCATTCCTTGTCAGGAAACTTCAGGTCTGCTCAACGCAGTTAAAATCACAAAGCCAGAAGCTATTTCCCCATGTATCAGAGTTAGATTGGTTTGTAATTTTCCTACATGTGGTTCTTCTGCCCCTTTTATTTGAACCTATAATTAGCACTATACAGGTTAAATATATGTTCCAGAGACTTAAATCTTCCTGCTGTTCATAGGCCAGTTGAGCTCTAAATCTCAGCAGAGGTTCAGCCAACACCTACTCTCCAGTCTATCAGACTTACCCAGGACAACTAACAAAAGGATGATGATGGACAAAGCCCATCTAAAAAAAACAGAGTATCTGTAACTGCAAGCAAGACATTTCCATCTATCTGCCCCATGGGATCTAAGCTCCCTCTCAATCAGAAGCAGAGTGGGCGTCACCATCCCAAAACACTCAAGATTGAGGAATGAACAAACATAAGGGGGGAATCCATCTGTGGACTAAAGTAAACTTCTTATTATCCTAGCAATGGAAGAACTTGTAACATTGATATAAAGGCAGTGGTCACCAAAATTTCTTAGGGGAAGGAGAGGGAAGAATCAGTGTAACATAGGGCAGTTTTAGAACATAGGGATTGTTCTGCATGATATTGCAATGATGGATACAAGCCATTATACATTTTGTCAAAACCTATAAAATTCAGCAGGTGCAAAGTGTAAACCATAATGTAAACTATAGACCATTCTTAGTAGCAATACTTCAGTATGAATTCACCAATTGTAGCAAACATACCACACTAATGAAAGATGTTATTACCAGGGGAAAGTGAGAGAGGGGGAGGAAGGGGTATATTTGGGAATCCCTTAAATTTTGGATGTAAAATTTATGTAATCTAAAGCTTCTTAAAAACAAAGAAAAAAAAACACTAAAGCAGAACAAGCAGGGTGTAGGGAAGTACCCTAAGTGCAGAGATGCAGAGCAGCTTTGATGGAGAATGCCAAAGACAAATTGCAGCAGTTTCATAATTTTTATTACTATGAATCTAGCAAGCTCTAAGAACAGCCCAGAACTCCGCTGATTATGCAGTATGGCACTGCTAAGACTTTGCTCCCTGGGAGGTAAAGGTCAGGAGTGAAATGAAATATGTGTTTACTAGATGAGATGTGGGTAATAATTCTGTGACTTTAGCTGCAGGCGTGGCTGTGCAAGACTGCTGATTTCATCATTTTCAGCAGTTAGTAAAAAAAAAAAAATTAAAGAGGGAAAAGTCACCCAGAATATTAGGACCAGTAAGAAAGCACAAATTAAATTAGTGGAAGAGGCATTGTAGCTGCTTCCCGGGATTCTCCATGATTAACGTTTGCCAGCTCGGTTCGATCTAAGCACCAATGCAGGTGAACCAGGTGGGAAGGGACACCTGAGATTCATGTACAAAAGACCCTGAGCTCCCCTCCCCCATGGGGGGTGGAGGGATCAGACACTTGGAGGAGGGAAGGCAGGTCATTTTGAAAGCCCCTTACTCATTAGCTGTGTGAACCTGAACAAACAAAGCCAAATGTGTTCACTGATATGGTGATAATCAGGAGCACCCAACACCATTGCTGTGAAGATTAAAGAAATAAGACGAGTCAGGATTTCTGGAATGCTGGAGCAAGGACCTAGATAAACCTGTCCATTGCAGTTTCCTAGGGTTGCAGTAATAAAGCACCAGAAGCTGGGTGCTTAAAACAACAGAAATTTAATGTCTCATAGTTCTGGAGACCAAAGGTACAAACTCAAGGTGTCAACTGCACCATGTTTCCTCTCAAAGCCCTAGGGAAGAATCCTTTCTTGTTTCTTCAAGTGTCTGATGTGTGCAGGCAATATTTAGCATTCTTTGGCTTGTAGCTTCATCACTCCCATCTCAGCCTCTATCTTCTCATGATTTACTCCTCTGCACTTCTCTTCTCCTTTTCTTATAAGACAACAGTCATGTTCAATTACGGGCCCACTCTATTCCAGTAGGGCCTCATCTTAACTAATTACATCTGTAAAGACCCTATTTCCAAAGAAGGTCACATTCTGAGGTACTTAGGTTTAAGACTGCAACCTATCTTTTTAGAAGGCAAAATTTAACCAGTAGCAGCATGTCCTCTGGTCCACCAAAATTCATTTTCTTCCCATTTGCAAAATATATTTGCTCCAACCCAGCATCCCCAAAAGTTTTAACCTATTCCAGCATCAAATCCAAGTTCCAAATCATCTAAATTATCTAAATCAGCTATGGGTGTGACTCTGGCTCTGGTTCACCCTGGGGCAAAATGCTTCTCCATTTGTGGGTTTGTGAAACTAGAAAGCAAGTTATCTGATTCCAAATTACAATGCTGAGATAGGCATAAGATAGACATTACCCTCCTGAGACGAAGAAAATGAACAGAAGAAAGGGGTCACTGATAGAAAGCAAGCTTTCAGATTCCACCAGCTGACAGGGCTTTCAGCCCACAGCATTGACCCCACAGTCCTCGACCAAGGACGTGGTGGCCCTGGTCCCTGGGACCACACCCTTTGGGTTCATGGTGGCAGTGGCAGGCCTGCCAGCCTCTGAGCCACCCTCAGACATTCTCCCTAAAAATAGGAAAAGGCAATGGTGTCCAATCTTGCCATTTCTATTCAACATTTTATTGGAGATTTCAACCAAAGCAATTAGGCAAGTAAACAAAGTAAAAAACATCAAGTCTGGAAAGTAAAAAACATCAAGTCTGGAAAGGAAGAAGTAAAACAGTTTTTGTAAGCAGATTACAGGATCTAGAGTATAGAAATCCTAATGAATGCACAAACCCATACACACACACATCCAAAAAGTATTCGAACTAACAAACAAATACAGCAAAGTTGTAGGATACAATATTAATATGAAAAACAAATTGCATATCTATATAGTAGCAATAAAAATCTGCAAATTAAATTAAGAAACAATTTTATTTACAATAACATCAAAATGAATAACATACCTAGGAATAAATTAAACAAAAAAAGTGCAAGATATTTATATTGAAAACTACAAAATATTGTTGAAAGAAATTAACAAGATCTAAATAAATGAAAAGATGGTAATATTTACCAAGTAGGCCTACAGAGTCATTGCAATATCTATCAAATGGGAAATTAAGTCTTAAAATGTACAGGGTCCTTATTTGGAATGATGGAAATGTTTTGGCAACAGATGGTGGTAATGGTAGCACAGTATTGTGGATGTAATTAATAGCACTGAAATATACATCTGAATATGATTAAAAGGGAAAATATTAGATTATATACATGGTAACAAAAAAAATTATTTTAAAATATCCATGAAACTACACTACACAAAGAGTCAACCCTAAGATATACCATGGACTTTAATTAATAGTATAATTATAAATACATGCTATCATTGATTGTAACGTATGTTCCATACCAAATCAAGGTGTTGGCAGTGGGACAGTATATGGAAATCCTATATTTTATGCATGATTTTTCTGTAAATCCACAACTTCTCTAATAAAGAAAAAATCCCAGCTGTGTTGGTTTTGTTTTGTTTTGTTTGCAAAAATTGAGAAGGCAGCCCTAAAATTCATATGGAAATACAAAGACATAGAATAACCAAAACAATCTTGGGAAAAAAAGACCAAAGTTGGAAGACTCACATGTCCTGATTTTGAAACTTACTATAAAGCTCTAGTGATAAAGACAGTGTTATGCTGCCATAAGGATGGACTGATATGCCAGTGGTATGGGGACATTTCAAGTCCAGAAGTGAACCCTTAAATTCACGGTCAATTGATTTTTGACTAAAGTTCAAAGACAATTCAACAGGAGAAATAATAGACTTTCAACAAATGGGGTTGGAAAATTGGACACAAAATTTACCTTCAAACGATCATAGACTTAAATATCATATATAAAACTACAAAACTCTTAGAATGCACAGAAGCAAATCTTTGTGTCATTGTGTTTTTCACTGATTTCTTAGATATAACACCTAGTACACAAGTGACAAGTGACTAGCTAGCTAACTAGATAGATAAATTGTACTGCAGAAAATTTAAAACTTTTGCATTGCAAACAATACCATCAAGAAAGTGAAAACTCAGCACATAGAATGGGAGGAAATATTCGCAAATAATACATCTGATAAAGGACTTTATACAGAATATACAAATAACTCTTACAACTGGATAATAAAAGATAAATAATACAATTAAATTATAGACAAAATAAATGAATAGATATTTCTCTAAAGAAGACATACAAATAAACACATGAAATTATGTTCATTATTATTAGTTATTGGGTAAATGCAAATCAAAACCACAATGAAGTACCTACTAGTGTGACTAAAATCAATAAGACAAGACAATAACAAGTGTTGACAAGGATGTGGAGAAATTGGGACCCTTGTTCAAAGTTGTGGGAATGTGAAATGGTGCAGCCACTTTGGAAAAGAGATTACCAGTTTCTCAGAACGTTAAACAGAACTACCTATGACTCAGTAATTGTATTTTTAGATATAGACCTAAAAGAAGCAAAAATATATACCCACACGAAAGTTATATATGAATGTTCATAGTTACTTTATTCATAATAGCCCAAAAGTTTAAACAATCCAAATGTTCATCACCTGATGAATAGATAAACAAAATTTGGTATATCCATACAATTGTATATTATTTGACAATAAAAAAGCTTTGATATACTGATGCATGGTTGAACCTTAAAAACATTATGTGAAGGGAGAGGATGGTCCAAGAAGGACAGTCAGTCCATAGAAAACCTCTCTGGTCCAGGTAACCTGCCTTTCTGGAAAATTTCTGGGTAACATAAATCTATATAGAATACACTCCTTAAAAAAAGAGAAGTATAGGTGATGGAGGACAAATAAGTGCTTAAAGTGACCAAGGCAGGAATTTGGGGGGAATTAAACTTTAAAAAGAAGCTAGAATAGAGAGCTAAGGAGCAGCTCTGTGGCAGTGCCTGGCATGTGGCAGGTCCTCAGTAAATATTTGCTGGATGAACGATTGAGAAAAATATATTAAATGAATTAATATAACCCAGAATGAACAAATGGATGGATGCATTAGAAATGGATGCAGAATGCAAGGAGCAGTGTTTCAAATGAGTGATAAAGGCATGGCAATTTAATAAGCCATGAGAGAAAACACTTTAAATGGTTCCTGTGTCTAAAAAGAAAATCAGCTGCAATGGAAGCAGACAGAATTGCCATAAGGAGGAATTTTTAAAGAGTAAATACCACCAAAAACCAGAACTGGTTACTGAGGTAATATAAAAATCATCAATATTACAAGTTCTTCCATTTCTAGAATAAGTCTACTTTAGTCCATAGTTACATTCCCCCCTTACATTTATTCATTCCTCTATCTTGAAGATTTGGGGATGGTGATGCCCACTCTGTTTCAGATTGAAAGGGAGCATAGATCCTATGGGGCAGATGTATGGACTTGGCTTGCTTGCAGTTGAAGATACTCTCTGCTTCTTGGGTTGGGTGTTGTCCATCATCAACCTTTTGTTAGTTGTCCTGAGTAAGTCTGTTGAACTGGAGAGTAGGTGTTGGCTGCAACTCTGCTGAGATTCAGTGCTTAGTCAGCATATGAACAGCCAGAGGATTTAAATCTCTGCAGTGGTTAACAGAAGTTCCGAGGGGAGATAGAGAGAACAATAGGTGTAACATGGGGCATTTTTGAGACATTGGAATTGTTCTGCATGATATTACAATGATGGATACCTGCCATTAAACATTTTGTCAAAACCTATAGGGAAGCAGATGTGGCTCAAGTGATTGGGCTCCCATCTACCATATATGAGGTCCAGGGTTCGATTCCCGGGCCTCCTGGTGAAGGCGAGCTAGCCTGCAAGTTGGCCCAAGCAGAGAGCTGGCCCGAGTGGAGAGCTGGCACAGCAAGATGACACAACAAAGAAACACAGAGAGACAATAAGAGATGCAGGAGATCAGGGAGCTGAGGTGGTGCAAGAGATTCAGCACCTCTCTCCCACTCTGGAAGGTCCCAGGATCAGTTTCTGGTGCTGTCTAAAAAGAAAACAAACAGACACAGAAGAACACACAGCGAATGGACCCAGAGAACAGACAGCGATCACAAAAACTACAGGCGGGGTGGGTAGAAATAAATAAATAAGCAAGCAAACAAACAAACAAATAAATAAATCTTTTATAAAAAACCTATAAAATTAGGTGGTACGAATTTCTCTGGTGCTTCTCATAATGATAGCTCTTAGCCACAGTTGTAAAACACAAGAAGGCAGGTAAAGGTCCAAATAAAGACCAAGAGGAAGCCCAGAGACAGAAGGTGAAGATAATACCATTACCCTGAAGGCATGAGACCACACACAGTTTACAAGCACTCCTGAACAATGCAACATGCTATGACAGTTCCCAGAATTCTGAGGGGTGCGGAATGTGGATGTGGGATGATCAAGGGAGGTACTGCATGTTTGAGGAGGGCCAACCCATGACGTCTGGAGAACACAGTTTGGGGAGACAATTCTGGCAGGGAAAACACCTCCTTCAATGGCCAAAAAATGAGTGTGAGCAGTCCAGGGGCAGACAGGTACAAACCAGTATCTGAGTAAAGGGGAGCATATATTGCAGTAGAGACAGGAGGAGGTGGAGGAGTCCAGGCTGGTTCTCTCAGGGTTGAACTTGGTTGGTTTTTTTGTTTTTTTTTAGGTACTGGGGCCTGGGGAATGAACCCCGGACCTCTTATGTGGGAAGCCAGCGCTCAACCACTGAGCCACATTGGCTTCCTTTAGTTGTTTTTTTTTTTTTCATTTGTTTTGCTTGTTTTTTATTTTTGTTTTTTTCGTGAGGCACTGGGAACCAAACCCAGGACCTCCCATGTGGAAAGTGGGAGCTCAACTGCTTGAGCCACATCTGCTCCCTTGGATGGCTTTTAATAGAGGTACCATTTGTCAACACAGACAGTCCTAGAGTAGAATGGGAGGGGAAGACATGAGTTTGTTTAGACATGTGGAGTGTGAATTTCCTGTGGAATATGCAAGTGCAGAAGCAAGGTTTTCCATTAGGTCAGGTCATGAAATATCAATTTGGGAATTCTCTTGTACAACAGTCTATTGAGGTCATGAGAGTAGATTGGGTGAGTGTGATAATGCAGGGATGAAGCAAAGAAAGCCTGGTTGAAGGAGGATGATGCCCTCCAAGTATTCCAAGACATCCCACTGAGGACAAAGAAGCAGGCCTTGATGAGAATTAAAGAAAAGCAAGCAAACAAGGATAGGGCTTGGGTTTTTAATGGATAGACCTAGTGAAAGAAAATTAGAAATACTCTGAAGAAGCTTGTCCTCTCAGGTCACCCCCATATTTTTTGCTCTAGTTGAGATCAATTCTCTCTAACTCTGCCCTGCTTCTCTCCCTTTCCTGCACTATCACTTTTCCTTGAATTTCTGCATGTTTCATTTTCCTTCTTCTAATTCCTATTGACTCGGTCATATTTTACATACAGTGATTTATCCTTAAGAGAACTGAAGTATACCCTGGGGCCTGAGTTTTATAACTCCACTAAGAAGTAATAAAGCTTTAATTAAACAATTATGCATTGCAGAACAAAGCTCATCTGTGAACTAAGTCAGAGCCAATGACTCCTCTTATTTCTCAAAGTGAGACTCCCTGGAGTCACAGCCACTAGGTCAGACATTTTCCTTTTCATTCATTATGTAACAGACTGTGAACTTCTACCAAAACCATGACCATCCTTCAACACCTCAGCCAGATGTCACCTCCTATGAAACCTTCCTGGATCCCACCAGTTCAAAGCAGTCATTTGCTTGTATGTATATGTGCAAAACTAGTGTGTACCCCCTCATGGGGTCTGTACAGCCTCAGTCTATCACAGGAGATAATTACGAGTGTTCAAGTTATCTATTGCCTCATAACAAATTAAGCCATAAACTAGTGGCATAAAACAACCATTTGTTATGCTCATGGTTTCTGTGGTTCAGGAATTTAGTCAGGGCACAGTGGGGACCACTTTATTTCCAGCTCAGTGATGTCTGGAGCTTTAACAGGATGACTCAAAGCCTGCAAGTGAGTCAGCAGCTAGAGATTTGAATCATCTGAAGGCTCATTCACTGGCATGTCTGGTGGAGATGCTAGTGGTCAGATGGCAACCGAGCTGGGGCTTCCAGCTGGAACATCTGAACGTGGCTTCTCTGTGCAGCTGGGTTTTCTCATAACATGGTGCCTAGGTTGCAAAGAAGCACTGCCCAAGAGGAATCACCAGCAGAAACCACATCACCTTTCTTTCCTAGCCTCAGAATTACAGACCAAACTTCAGTTACTTTGTAGCCATTGAGGCAATTTCAAGGCCAGCCCAGCTTCAAGAGGAATGAAAATAGTCCCTACCTTTTGCTGCACGAGTGGCCAGTCTCTGGGAGAGCATGTGGGACCAGAAGTATTGTTGCTGTCATTTTTGGGAAATAAAATCTTCCCAATGTGTGAAATGAAATTCTCAGTGGGATAGAGAGTGGGGTCACAGTGGGTGCTCCCATCTGGGAAAGGACAGAAACCTGAATGAGAGGCAAATGCTATAGACTCCATTCCAAATTCCTATTTAATAGTCTGCTTTTGAACGAATTATGTATGAATTATTATAACACACTTTGGTAGAAAATTGACCAATCTGCTCTAGGAATCAAAATATCTGAAATAGCTATGGGAGAAGAGAAGGACATTCTAACCAGCCACAAAGCCTTGGAATCTGGTTGTTAGGTATTCACTGTCCACGCTGGGTACTTCATCCACATCACAAGTTATAGATGCACCAGAAAAATGTATGAACTACATGGACAGGCAAGGCACACACACACACACACACACACACACACACACACACACAACTTTGGGATATATCAGTGTTACTATCCAATGTAAGAATTGTTAAATTGTGTAGTAGAAAACATAAAATAAACATCACTAGAAAAAGAATAAAAAACTGTGGGCAGAAGTTATTGGGGGAAGATGAACTAGGATTTTTGTTGTTTTGGTTCTGTTTTGTTCTCTTTTTAATGCTGAGTAGAAATAGTTGGACATTTAGGAGGCAGAAAGCACTTGAACAATGGGGTGGAAGTGGTCATGGAGTTTGTGGGGAAAGAGGAAAGCGGAGAGGGTTTGGATGAGGTGGATTGTTTGGAGAGACATGGGTCTGACAAGAGCAGAAGAGTCCAAACAAAAATTTCTTTGTATTCAAAATCCCAACACAAGGGACAATGACCCAGGAAAATGAACAGACCCAGGAAGATGAACAGTCCCAGGGAGAAATTATGTGTCTTCTGTCTACCTGTAGCCATTAATCCAACCACATTCATTAAGTCCATGGTCATCAAAATCAACACCATTGTCCAAGAGTGTACCATTTCTTAAGTGTTGATTCTCCAAGTCCTCCAGCTGTGAACTGATCCCAGCAGTGAAGCTCTCATCTGAACTGATTAGGAAGGTATAACTGATTATTCAATAATCCACCTGCTCATAGTTAATCTTGGTGATTATATTGGCCTAGCCTTAGTCTGCAATTGCTAAGGAGTTGTAATTATTAACTTCTTGATTCATGACCATTTATCAAAATGCCAGGGCCAGAGAAGTGGCTAAAATAATAGTACTAGCCCCTCTGGATTAATTCAATTTTGGTCTCCAACTGCAGAGAAGGGGAAAGTAGTTGTTCTGTGCAGTATACAGGTGGTCACCAAGTGCAGAGTTGGTAACCCCATACAAGGGACTCGGAAACATTTCATTAATGTCATTCTAAGAGATAAACTAGGAGATTAAATGGGGAGTATCACATTTTCTTGATCTTTGGCTAATGTGATATCCTCATTCTCACCTTAATTTTATCAACCATTCATTTATTTAATAAATATTTACAAAGTGCCTTCTAGGTGTCAGGCATTGCAATCGGCATAGATGATAGAGATGCATAAACAAGCTCCTTGACCTAATCTGTCTTAAGTGTTGGCTTATTTTACTTTGTTTTAATAAATAAGTACACATCATTTTCCTGTTTAAAACCCTTAGATACTTCCCCATTATATTCCCAAAAATGTTCAAACTCCTTGGAATGGTATCTCAGCCTTTCATGTTGGGTTATATAATTACCTCTCCAATTTCACTTATTCCCTTGCCCACCATCCTCCAGATACCATGATCTGGGTCAAAACGTTTTATTCTGAGATGTGTGAGTGCTCTGTTGATGCACACAAATGATTGGTTGTGTACCTACATTCCAGAGTTAAGACCAAGGTCTTTGAAGTCACACAGGCCTGGAGTTAGACTTTACCACTTTTGACTCAGAGTTTTCTGTTGTATTCAGTCAATTTAAGCCACCTCATCTCTGCCTCGATTAATGTAGTATTCTACAAAATGCCCCCTCTTTCCACACTAATCCTCATAAACCCATATTTTATGCAATAACCATAGAAACCTTTATACAATATAGACTTTATGATTCAATGCTTTAAAAACCTTGAGTGATTGTTGAATACAGTTAGAAAAAAATGTCTACATTCCTTAACATGGTATCTGAGATTTGACTGATATGGCCCCTGTTTTCTCTCCACCTCACTTCTCACTCTGTTCATGTCCCACTTACGTTTTTAAAGGCACTGGGCTCTTTCTTCCCTGAACAATCATGAAGATTGCACTTGTGCCTGGACTGTTTCCCTCCAGCCACTCTCCCAGTTCCCCTCTTGTCTGGAGGGTTCTCTTCAGGGCAGACATGTGCCTACCTGGAACAGGATTTCCATAAACTCCTCCATCACTCAATTACTACTCCAAGTCATTCTCATAGCACCCATCTTTTTTCTGGCATAGTATGTAGCATTAAATGCATTTATTTACATATTTTGGAGTTAACATTTTTTATTCTGCACCATTGAGCTCCATGAGTTCAGTATAAATTATAAACAGATTATCAGAGAAGAAAAACACATGCAGAGATATCAAGAAAATTCAATTCACTATACCTTCTGCTCCAGAGTTGGTTATTGGTTGTCAGAATGAGTCAGTAATGGGGAATCCCACATGAGAGGCTAACAGATGCTGAGAGAGGAGACAATCTGTTGGGTCCACCATGCAAACATTCACTGGTCCCTTACCATGAGCCAGGTCCCTGCAAGACACTAGTGATCAAGTAATAAGTCAAGATGCTTATAATCAAGAAAGAAAACAGGAAAGGCAGATCAATGGCACATGCCTTATTATGTATAAACACAAAATGTAATAAAAAGTCAGAGAAGGACGCCTAATAGATCCTGGATATATCAGAAGGGATATCATGGAGAGCTTGATAAAGGAATTGATAAAGGGTCTGGAAGCAAAGGTAAGAGTTGACTAGAGGATTTACAGTTTCAGTTCAACTTGCACAGAGTTTAGAAATTGTCCTCCTTTTGTTTGCAATAAGAAAATTTGAAGTAAACTGAAAATTAACCATTTTCTTAGACCATGAAAGAACTGAGATCACATATCAAAGTAGCACCTTGTAATCTGGAGACAAAAGTACATCCATAAAGACAGCAACTGACCTATGCTTATCCCTGGAGCAGAAGCATCTGAAGTCACAAACTGGTAGGAAGAGTTAATGGAAATTTTGACACCTTGCTGGAGGCTGAAAGTGGACTAACAGGGGAGTGAAAATTCCTGGGGTCTAAGTCTTAGGGAGCCTCCACACTTTCCTGGGATCTACGTCCAGAAGACTTCTCAGGTTCTCAGAGTGAAGACCCAAGAAAGATCCCCTCATGGCTATGACAGGCAGAAAGGATGAATAATCACTATGATATATACCCAGAGCCTTCTCCACAACCCAGGCCTGCCCTCCAGGGGAAAGGACTCTGCTACATCCTTATCCCAGGTGAAGGAAAAGAATCCTTCCTACTGAAGTACCTTCTAGTCTACCTGTATCACCTAAGAGTGAAAAAGAGCCAACAGGATTCAAGGCTTCAAGGAGATAGTCTGGGAATTCTGTAGCCATGGTAGGCAGGGAAGATGGGAGGAAAATAAGCTATAACACTGGGAAACACCTGTAAAGTTCCCAGTAAAAAGACACTGGCACACTAATAGACTGAGATATAGTCAAAAGATTATAAAATGTTTCCTTTGCCCCACACATACCACTACACTAACAGGGCTCCAATATAATAACATTGGATTACAACTGAAACAGCTATAAGACACAGACTGTTGCTAAGGAGGAGTACTAAGGAAAGGCCAAAGTCAAGAGGGAAGACAAAAACAAGGACAATGGAAAAGAATTTGGTTCCTCTGTTACCAATAGCTATGGCAAATATTAAACACAGCCCAACTCTTACCCAGATTAACCTAAATCTGTATAGTTGAGGCCTATTTACCTAAGTTATTATTACCCAACAACAAACATATCAAACTTTCAACAGAAAATCACAAGACATGCTGTTTTAGTTTGCAAAAGTCTGCCAAGGCAATATACCAGAAATGGGCTGGCTTTTACAATGGGTATTTATTAATTTAAAAACTTATAGTTCTGAGGCCAATGAAAATGTCCAAATCAAGGTTTCATCAGGTGATGCTTTTCCCCTGAAGACTGGCACATGGAGGATCTGCTGGTCTCTCCTTTCTCTTCCAGGTTTTTGCTTCATCTTCTGGCTTCCTCTCCCCTAGGTTCTGTTCATTTTAGCTTCTGGCTGTTCCATCTGTGGCTTTCTCTCTCAGCTTCTGTGAGATCCTATCTAAGCTCCCATGTGTCTCTGTGGTCCCCTTTCTCTGTATTCAACCCATATATAAAGGACTAAAGTAAGACGATTAAGACCCACCCACTTGGATAACACCTTACTGAAGTAATCTAATCAAATGGTCCTACTTACAATAAGAATAGACCAGTTTCAAGAACATGA
>JAQZBX010015560.1:0-37421 GCA_029593785.1 Cabassous unicinctus | reverse complement strand
TTCTTTTTAAAGTTCCTCCAATTGTGCAGTTACAGTGTTGATTTTAGCTCTTTCTTCTTTTTTTAATGTAAGGATTGAGGGCTATAAATTTCCCTCTCAGCACTGCTTTCACTATATCACATAGGTTCTTATATGCTGTGTTCTTATTTTCATTTGTCTTAAGATATTTATTGATTTCCCTAATAATTTCTTCTTTGACCACTGATTAATTTAGAGGTGTTGTTTAATCTCCATATATTTGTGAATTTTCACTTTTTCTACCTGTCATTGATTTCCAGCTTAATTCCATTATGATCAGAGAAAGTTCTTTGCATAATTTTGATCTTTTTGAATTTATTGATATCTGCTTTGTGGCCCAACATATACTCTATCCTGGAGAAAGATCCACGAGCACTTGAGAGGAATGTATATCCTGCTGTTTTGGGATACAATGTTCTGAATATGTCTATTAGGTTTAGTCCATTTATCATATTATTCAAGCTCTCTGATTCTTTATTGATTCTCTGCCCAGATGTTCTCTCCAATGATGAGAGTGGTGTTTTGAAGTCTCTAATTATTATTGTAGAGACATCTATTTCTCCCTTCAGTTTTGTCAGTGTTTCCCTCAGCTAATTTGAGGCCTCCTGGTTAGGTGCATATATATTTATGATTGCTGATATCCTCCTTGTGGATTGTCCTTTTTATTATTATATAATGACCTTCCTTGTCTCTAATAACAGCTTTTCTTTTAAATTATATTTCATCTGATATAAGTAAACTACTCCAGCTTTTTTTTTTTTTTTTTGGTGGCGGGGGGAGGGTTACAGCATGCATGGAATATCTTTTTCCAGCCTTTCATTTTCAATCTATTGGTATCCTTGGGTCTAAGGTGAGTCTCATAGAAAGCATATAGATGGTTCATATTTTCTTATTCATTCCACTAGTCTGTCTTTTGAATGGGGAGTTTAATCCATTAACATCAGTTAACATTAGTTAATGGATTATGCAATGTTATTAGTGTAAAGGCAGGTGTTATTTCACCTGTTTTGATCTTTGGGTTATATCTGTCATATCTTGTTTTCACCACTTTTTTTACACTTTTAGTTACTTTTACTGATATAACCTTCATTGTAGACACTCCTCCAAGCCTCTTTCTCCTGTCTTTTTGTCTCAGGCTGTAGCACTCCCTTTAGTATTTCCTACAAAGCTGATCTCTTTGTTACAAACTCTCTCAAGTTCTGTTTATCTGTGAATAGTCTGAACTCAGCTTCATTTTTGGAGTACAGTCTTGCCAGATATAAGATTCTTGGCTGGTGGTTGTTCTCTTGTGGTAACTTAAATATATCCCCACTGCCTTTTTACCTCCATGGTTTCTGATGAGAAATCAGCACTTAATCTTATTGGGCATCCTTTGTATATGATGCATTGCTTTTCTGTTGATGCTCTCAGGAGTTGCTTTATCTTTGACACTTGGCATTACGAATAATATGTGTCTTGGAGTAGGTCTATTCAGATTTATTCTGATGGGAGTATGTTGTGCTTCTGGACATGGATATCTATGTCCTTCAATAGGGTTGGGAAATTTTCTACCATTATTTCCTCAAACATTCCTTCTGCCCCTTTTCCCTTCTCTTCTTGGACACCCATGGCACATATGTTTGCATGTCTCTTGCCATCATTTAGTTCCCTGAGACCTTGTTGAAATTTTTCCATTATTTTCTTTATCTTTTCTTTCACATGTTCACTTTTAGGGGCACTGTTTTCAAGCTTGCTAAGCCTTTCTTCTGTCTCCTCAAATCTACTGTTATATGCCTCCAGAGTATTTTTACTTTCATTTATTGTGCCATTCATTCCCATAAGATCTGCTCTTTTACTATGTATGCCTTCAAATTCTTCTTTGTGCTCACCAGTGTCTTCTTGATGTCCTTAATCTCTTTAGGCATCTCATTGAATTTATTAAGGAAATTTGTTTGAACATCTATGATTAGTTGTCTCAACTTCTTTATGTCATCTGGAGGCTTAGTTTGTTCCTCTGACTGGGCCATATCATCCTGTTTCTTGGCATGGATTGTAATTTTTTGTTGGTGTCTTAGCATCTGATTTAGTAGATATGTTTATTCTTGGTCCCTTTTCTCTCTTTAGTCTAGGGCCTTCTATTTGATTGGCTTTGTGCTACATACACTCTTTTGTACTTGGTTCAACTTAATTTAGAACTTTATAGTGGCTCGTGTTTAGCCAATCTGAATTTTTTCAGTTCTTTTTCATCTATTTCTTGCCCTTTCACCCTTGCTGATTGCAGAATAGGAGCTCCTGCCACAGCTGTGTGCAGTAATCCAAGCTGTGCAGGCCAAGGCTGTTTGTGTTGCCTGGGGAGGCTGATGAAGCTCCACACCCCTCCTTACCTGCCTGGGGTGGGGATGGAGCAGCAGATGTGGGCTGCAAACTAAGCCATGTGAGTCAAAACTGACTGCAGTTCCCAGGTAGACTGATGAAGCACCGGCTCCCCTTCTCTTCTGCCAAGGGTGGGATCGGAGCCTCCAGTGGGCCCAGCAATCTAGTCCATGCAAGCCAAAAGTGACTGCAGTTGCCCTGAGAGGGTGAGGGAGCACTGTCTCTCCTCCTGCTCTGGCAGAGGCAGGGATGGAGCCATAGATGTGTCCAATAATCTAGTTTGTGTGGGCTGAAAGCAGCTGCAGTTCCTCAGAGAGGCTGAGGGATCACTGTCGCTTCTGCCCTGTCAGAGGTGGGGCTAAATCCACAGAGTGCCCAATCCTCTAGTCCATATGGGCCAAAAGTGCTTGCAGTTGTCCAGAGAGGTTGAGGAAACACTGCCCCCCTCCTATCCTATTGGGGGCAGAGATGTATCCACAGGTTTGCCCCCCCTGTCTAGTCTGTTTGGGGTGAAACCATCTGCAGTTGCCCAGAGAAGCTGGTGCATATCCCCCCCACCCCAACCCCCAGCTTCCTCCTTGCTGGAGGTGTGACTGGAGCCTAGGCTAGGGCTGCAATCTGACCTGGGTGGAAAGAAGCCAGTTCCAACCTTCACTGTGATTTTCAATCAACGCTGCTTACCCTCATGCTGGGGGTGGAGTTAAAACGGAGGCTACAGGCCTCTTTTCAACTTGGACAGGTTCAAACTTTAGCTGTTCTTAGGACTGGACTTTAGCCAGTCAAATTTACTAAACAGTAGCTGAAATTGGCACCCAACAGTCTCTTCCTCCCCCATTTTTGGGAAATAGAGCCTCCAACTCCAACCACGGAATAGCTCCTGAGGTGCTTTGTGCCATCAGTGGAGGATAGCCAACAGCCTCCATGTCGTGGAGTGCTCTAGTCACGAATCTTCACTGCAGATGGGCAGTCTCCTCCTTCCAAGGATGTTGCAGGCTGCTCTTTTGGTCTCCTGGGCCCTCCAATCAGGTGATTTAGATAGCTCTGGCTGATTACTAGCTGCCCTGTAGGACAAGCTGACTTTTGGAGTTCCTTACTCTGCCACCATCTTGCCCCCTTATATCTGATTAGCTTTTGACCTAATAATAATTATGGACTTTGTTTTCTACTTTATGAAAGTTGGAAGAACTTTCAAGTTATAATTAATTTGTATCTTGGGTTTTCTTTTAGTAAAAACAATAACAATATTTTAACTATGTTATAAGTTTCTTTAGTTTGCTTTTAAGATAGATTTGTGACTGTGTATGTATTATGTTATTTCTTTTAAATGAAGATTAATCTTCTGTTCTCCAAGTATTTCTTATACTGTCTTGTGTCACAATTAGTTGTTGCATATTTCTTTCTGAATAGATTGTAAAATCCTTGAAGGGAGAGATTATTTTTGATTATTTTTTTTTACCCTTATAGTGCCAATGATGGAATTCACTATATAGCTGGAATTCAACAAAAACTCATTAAATTGAGTTGAATTTATAAAAGGAAAGAAAGAACAAAAAAACGAAAGAACAAAAGAGCGAAAGAACAAAAGAATGAAAGAACAAAAGAAAGAAGGAAAGAAAGAAAGAATGAAAGAAAGAAAGAACGAAAGAAAGAAAGAAAGGCAAGGAGAGAGAGGGAGGGAAGGAGGGAGGGAAGGAGGAAGGAAGGAAGGAAGGAAAGAAGGAAGGATGAATGGATTAGTCTGCCAAAGGGGTGCCAATGCAAAGTACCAGAAATTGGTTGGCTTTTATAAAAAGTATTTATTTGGAGTAAAAGCTTACAGTTACAAGACCCTAAAGAGTCCAACTCAAGGTGGCTTTCTCACCAAAGTCAGTTGCCACTTGTTGAAGCAAGATGGTTGCTGATCTCTGCCTGGTCTCTCCTTCCTGGGCTTCCTTTGAAGCTCTTGAGGCTCTGTGGCCCAGTTTCTTCCCAATCTCAACTGTAGGCTGGCATAGGGCTTATGTCTCAGGGCTTCCTATATCAGTCTCAACTCTCTTCCCATGGTCAGCTGCAAACTATCAGGCAAATGGTTCATCTCTCTTCCTGTGCATCTTCTTGAGTGAGTGTCTGTTTATATCGGCTCACCAAGGGGGCAGGTACTGAACCTGAGTTATGCCTTACTGACATAGCCCAATTAGAAGCTTTAAAGTGATTTTATTGAGTAAACTTAATCAGAGACCCCTCACTGAATTTAATACAACCAAAGGGTATCACACCCAGAGGAAAAGATTAGTTTACAAACATAATCTTTCTCTTTTTGGGATTCACAAATAATCTCAAACTGTCACAGAAGGGGAGAAAAAGGAAGACAAGGAAGGAAGAAAAGAAGGAAGGAAGGAAGGGAGGGAGGAAAGGTTTGGAAAGAGAAAGAGAAAAAAAGAAAAGAAAATGTGAGAGAGGCTAAAAAAAGCAATTAAGATATTTCATGGGGAGGGGATCCTCTTAGAAAAGGGCAGAGATCCTGAGATTAGTTTTCTCGGTGAAAGAATAAACCTTTTTACAGGTTTCAAGTGTCTAAAATTAAGATGGGCTTCCACAGTAGCAGGCAAAGTTAAGTAGAAATGATGAATTTTTTTTTTTTACCAGAAAAGCCGATAGAAGGCTAAAATAATAAATAAAATGGCAATAACCCTTTGTGGTTTCAGCATTTATTAATTTTTTGAGTTAATTTTTATTTTTAAAGAAGCTTTAGATTACATAAATGTTACATCAAAAATATAGGGGATTCCCATATACCCTACACTCTCCCCTTCCCACACTTTCGTTCGTTAACAACATTTTCATTAATATGGTACATTTGTTACAATTGATGAACACATATTGAAGCATTGCTACCAACCAAGCATCCACTAATTTTTATGGAAGATTGAACCAGATATAAGAGATTACTTTTATGGGAGTCGGGGGCGGGGAGAATAGGGAAGAATGTATGGCGGAGGGAGCAACGGAAATGGAACTTGAAGAATATTATGATTTAGGCCCTCAAACAAGAAGGGGAAGGAGAAGGCATTGAAGTCAGAAAGCACCTCATGAGTAAAGGCTCGGAACCGTGGGGCCTTGAATAGGGAATTGCTGGGACACAGGAGAGTCAAGATTTGAACCCAGGTTCATTGGACAGATTTAAATTCTCTTCTGGAACTCCAGCTCTTGTCCTTAAATGCTCAAAATGCTTTCTCAACATGAAACTTTTTTTTTCTAGTATTGTTGCATTGGAATATGAAGGATGAATAGAGATTTCTATTTTGTAGAGAATTGTTGAAATGAGAGAAGGGATGGGGTGAGGGACAGTTGAGCAGCAGAATCTTCCATGGTTTGTCTTTAGAGATCATCTGGCTTTCCCCACTCCTCTTAAAATTATATGCTCACTAAAGCTCAAAGAGGTTAGACAACTTGGACAAAACAAAACAGCTGGTTAGTGCCAGAGCTATACCCAGATGTAGTCGTCTGTAATGTGGTCTAGGAATCTTTCTTTAGAGTAAGGCAAAATGGTATCATGGAAAGAGCTCAGATTGTGGAAGACAGGGCTGATTTAAAGCATGGCTCCTTTACTTATATGTGAACTAAGAAATTCTTTGACTGTAGCCTTCCCTTTAATTATGGATAGTGGATAATCTTATTTGCCTCATGGGCTTCTTTTGATGATTAGACAATATGCTATAGTTGTTAAGACTGTGGTAAAGTTCTTAAACATTCTGTGCCTTGATAGCCTTATATCTAAAGTGAAAATAACTGCACCTATGCATAGAAATGTTGTAAGGATTACATTGATTAATCCCTCAAAAATTGTTAAGCCATGTAAGTTTTTAGGACAGTGCCTGACACACAGTAACTGCTGAATAGCTATTATAAACATCCTTGTTAATGGAGCAGGACCTAGAGCTGGGGTGGCCTAAGTTCAAATCCTTCTTCCATCCTCCCTACTCACCTTCATGACCTTGGTGAAGGTCATGGTAAACTGTGCCTCAGTTTAGTTATCTAGAAAATGCTAATCATAACAGTACCTGTCTAATAAGTTTATTGTAAAGATCACATTACTAAATATCTAAGTTAATAAATAAAGCACGGCGCTTAGAGCAGTATTTGGTACTATAAAACTGCTAGTTGCTTTCTGGTTGTCATTTTATATCCCAGTGATATAATTTTATGGAATCTACAAAAAACATGGGTTTAAAGGTTTAGAATAAGTTTTAATGTAAATATTGACATGTACTACAGAGAAACAGTGAAAACAGAGAAATACTCACCACACAAAGGTATTGACACACAAGGGTACTGAGTGTTTCAAGAGATGGCTTTTTAAAATCTTTAAACTGATATAGTTCATTTCTAGTTACCAGCTATTCCTTATTCCAGGGAATTCACAATTTCTTCTCTTTGCCCTGAGGCTCTGGTCTCATTAAAGCTGAAGCAATTGTAGCTTCTTCATGGGGAAGGTAGATATTCTAAAGAACAAAGAAGTAATTGTTCAGCTTGGGTTTCAAACCAAACTTTTTATTATATATGTATATATTTTTATTATATATATAAAAATATATAGATATAAAATAAATATATATAGTAAATATATATATATGCTTAGAAAAAGGTAGCTTTTAAAAATTTAGCAAATCTATTTTTCAAGATTTAAAAAATGTATTTATAGTATTATAATTATACAGTTGAAAATTCAAAAAGTATGTGAGCATATCAGGCAAAAATTTTCCCTCCTTCTTCTGAACCTCATCCACCCACTTCATTTGTCCATAGATGGCCAATATTGTTAGTTTCGTGTAAACCTGCAGAGATATTTTACAGATTTAACAAGAAATACACACATATTTGTTTCCCCTTTGTTACATAAATGGTGCATACTATTCAGCATCTTTTGTTTGCTCTTTTTACTTAATATAGCTGGGAATGCTTGCAAATTAGTACATAAAGAGTCACTTCATTATTTTATGCCTTCATAATATTCCTTTATATGGAATTACCATGATATTTATTTAACCAGTCTCATTGATAAAGTTAGATTGTTTTGAATCTTTTACTATTACAAACAATCACACAATGAATTAGCTCGTAAAAATTTCATTTGTGAAAATATGACTATATCTAAAGGATAAATTCCTAAAGGTGGAATTGCTGTTCAAGGTCATGTGTATTTAAAAGTTGTTAAATGCTGCCAAATTACCTTCCATAGTACATAGAGTTAGTACTAATTTACACTCCCACTGGAAATGTATGAGAACTCTTCAAACTAGACTTCTTAAAATCTAAACCAAACATCAGTTTCTTGGTTTCTCCAGCTTGAGTTGAAATTCTGGAAAGGGGAGGGCTAGGGACAATGAAATAACACTCAGATAGAATTTTGAGGCTGGTGCTCACTTGCCTGGCCATCATCTGCAGAGGCAGCAAGCCTCTAGAAAGGTCCCGATTTGACATGGTGCTGCATTCCACAGGCATAGTGGCAATAGCATAGTGAGGGAAGGAGAGGTTCCAGGACTGTGAGTCTGAAGGTGGATTTATAGGGTCTCCCTCAGACCAGGGAGGCATAGAAGATGCACCTTAGCGTTTTGGGGGCTGACTCAGGGCTTCAAATGCCAAAGGGAGCAGTGGAAAAGAAGAGAACTGGATTTGGGACAAGGAGGCCTCAGAGGGCAGAGAACTTGCAATCAGCAGCTATACCACATCTTCTGTTTTCAGTAGCAAATGACACCAGCAAGACCATTGAAACCTGACAGATAGCCATGAGGAATACCTTCTCCTGGGCCAAGTGAGGGGGACAGGGGATGCAGCAGAATAAGATGCCTAACTAAAGACCAACTAGAACCAGACACCCATGCCCTAATCAGAGAATAGTATACAAACCTGAATCACAACTGGCAGTAGTGCAAGGACTCCGTACTCTCCTGCTTTACCACTTCTGCTTGAATATTTTTTTCCCAATATGCCCAATGCCCTGATCTTGGCTCTCTTCTCTTCTTTCACTGTTTCCTTTGGTATTTACTCCTAGTCACAGACCACAAAATCTACCCTAACTAATTCAAACAGAAAGAGACTCACAAAACATTATTGGGAAGCTCCAGGAAACTCCAGAGAAACATAGAAACAAGGTTGAGATGTAAATCCAGCAGCAATGAAGCTGGCAGAAAAGCCCAATAGAAACTACAGCCCCCACTGCTCATTTCAGATTCCACGATGCTGGGGAAATTCTGCCACAGCTACCCTAGGAGAGCCGAGACCGCCACCACTGCGCCTGCCTGCTTCCCTCCTGTGAGTGGCCACTGCCCCTTTTTGCTGCCCCTTTTGATGTGAAACTGGTTGGAATCAGGCCACATATGGAGCTCTAGAAGTAAGGGTGCCTGGGGACATCTTCGTTACGTTTCTTGGTCTACAGTATAAGAAAGCTAGAAAGAAATGTGTTGGGGTGGGTTTTGCATGAACCAAACAAGAGTATCTGCTTCATCCTATATTTCACCTGTGACCTTTATACTGAAGAGTTCCAAATACATATACATCTGAGCCTCAGGATTGCATTGTCAGCTTCCCACTAGACAGAGAAAATGACTTGCTCACAGTGTGGAAGCAACATCTCTTTTGAAATAACACCACTTTTTACCTATTCTTTTTCCTAAAGCTAGCCTTTCCCCCTATATTTAGCATGCTTGGATGAGGTCTCTGGAGACATGTTCTCACCACCCTGTCTTCTGAGTTTTTCTTATGAACAGATCTCCCTAAGGTGCAATCCTCAGGCTGAATGCCAGTGGCACTGCTGCCGTGTTTCAGCTGAAAATAAGTGAAAGGAGGAGCAGTTATTTCTTTAAAGGTAAGACATTTTAAATTCTGACCCAACATGTTGAATGCAAGATGATTAACCATTACATGCTCTCTTAAATGCAGATTTGGTTTCTGTGGTTTTTCTGTGTAGGTGGAATTACAGCTTGGAGTGTGGTGCCCTGGTACACACACCACAGCAGTTTCCACTGGGTCCCAGCACTTTTCTAGGCACCTTGTTCACAGTCCATTTCTCCCAGTCATTCCTGATTTACCATGAAATTTTGCTTCTTTTTCCATTTCTTTTCCCCCCTACTCTTTATTCACATGTGTTCAAACATGTCTTCTATCCATTGCTTACTACTCTGCTGTTTTATCATTGCATGGCCAGTCTTTCAGGATTTTTGCAAGCACATTGATATACTTAGAAGGTAGGAAGTGAACATATGCAGCAATGAAAAAAAATCTTGTAAGATATTTTTGTAAAAGGGAGCTTTGGCCTGAAGGCTGGACCATAGATTTCTGGAGTCAATGTGCCAAAAAGCACGATTATGAGAAATATTAGAGAGGTCTTTAATTTAAGCGTATATGGAAATGCATTTGCATGTAAGAAATGTGGCATCTGTGTTAGCTGATTCTGTATGTATCTTTGTTTCCTTTTTCATTTTAAAAGATGCTGCAATCTTTCAAGTCACTGAATGTGGTTAGAGGCTTACGGGATAAAACCTGTAGGTTACTGGTGGTTGGGAAATGTTGACTTTTTCCCCTTTGCATTTCACTTTCTTTCATTTAGAGAAAATGTTGTGATTTTTTCTTTGTTTCCTTCCTGGAGCTCTTGAAAAGCTTATTCTAACAATTCCATTGGCACTTTGCCTACTTGAGGTCTTCTAGTTAAATAATACTTTATGAAGAGCAGACTTTTCACTTCCCCTCTGCTATTTTCTTGGTTAAAATGTGTTTTGTGTCTTGACTCTTTAGTAAACTTTGTGAGTAAAAATTTGAGACTTTTGGGCATTAGGAATGATGTACTAATTACTTGGTTTTCAAGAAACAAGCCTTTTAAAAGAATGGAACATGAGCAATTTCCAATTCTCATTATTTTTTAAAGTTTCTCTATAAATTGCCCTTTTCCCTGTAGGCATAGAAGCTCATTATTTACAAAGGTGAATGGTTTTATTTTCACTATACAATTATTCCTGCAAAAGCCAGATATTGATTCTTTTGTTGGGTGTAAAGTCATTTCTAAAAACTTGTTCCTTCTTTATCTTTATAGATGAGCATTTTAAATGCATGATTCTGCTTTTTCTAATAAATAACTGCATAACTTAAGTTCTCAACATCATCTCATATTTGTGTGTGTGTCGTGTGTGTGGCAATAATGAGATAGAAAAGGAATTCAGAGAAGTTAATACAAAAACGATCTCTCGTGTCAAATCTTGGGAATTTTTTTTCTAAGTGTTTTGAGTGAAGCCATTTTTCACAAAGCACTATGTAGTGAGACTAAGCTGAAGAAAAGATTTTCAGTTGAAGAAGGTTTTTTGTTTAATCAAACAATAGTACCCTGTTTTTATCCAGTATTTATTGAGGAATAAGAGAAGAGAATACTTCTCTCAACATAAAACAACAACTTTATATTGACTTTATGATATAATAGCTATGCATCTAACATACAAATGTTCATTTCATATACCATTGATGGGAGTGCACACTGGAACAACATTTTTGGAGGACAATTTGGCACTCTCCATCAAAATTGAAAATACACATACCTTTAGATGCAACAATTCCAATCTTTGGAATTTATTCTGCATATCTACTTGTACATGTATGAAATAAACTATGTATAAGGTTGATGACCAAGCATCCCCTCCTATTCTGCAAAGTTGGAAAACAACCATGTTCATCTATTGGGTACTGGCTAAATAAAAATTATGGTACAGCCATATAATGGATTACCTTGCATGCATTTAAAAAAATAAAAAAAGGACAAGAAAAGATTCTATGCTCCACCATAAAACTATTTCCAAGGCATTTTGTTAAGTAAAAATTCACGAGGCAGAACAGTGTGTATAGAATGTTACTGTTTGTGTCACAAAGGGAGAAATAAATAATATAAATATATATATTTGCCTATGTATGCCCAAAATATGTCTGGAAAGATGCTGCAATAATCCCAAATAATATCAGTCATAAGTGGGGATCAAAATTAAGAGGCTAGGTAGAAGATAAGGGAGGACAGAGACCTTTTATCAGTGGTGTTCTGGTAAACATTTAACAACTTGCTGGGAAAGAAGGGCTGATTTGTCATATTTGCCAATTTCCTTGATGTAAATACTCCCACCCTATCTGATTTCAGATACAGATATGATGTCACTGAACGCAGAGCTGGGAAGAGCGGCGTACAATCGGCTCTTATGCATCAGCGTTAGCACAACACTGGGAAAAAGCACATAGTCATCTCAATTGATGCAGAAAAGGCATTTGAAGAAATACAGCACCCTTTCTTGATAAAACATTTAGAACACCAGGAATAGAAGGAAACTTTCTCAACATGATGAAGGGCATATATGAAAATCCAACAGCTAACATCCTGTTTAATTGTGAAAGATTGAAAGCTTTCCCTCTAAGATCAGGAACAGGACAAGGATGCCCACTGTCACCACAGTGATTCAACATTGTACTGGAAGTTCTTACCAGAGCAATTAGACAAGAGAGAGAAATAAAATGTATCCAAATTGAAAAGGAAAAATTAAAACTCCCTATTTGCAGATAACATGATCCTAGAAACAGAAAATCCCGAAAATCCTGAATAATCCACAAAAAAGCCCCTAGAGCTAATAAATGAAAGTAATAGCTTTTGTGTTTGAGAGGCACTGGAAAAATAATAATTCTAAGGACTAAGGAATTAGTTGGTGTTGCCAAATGACATTTATGCTTTGAGAGAGAAAATGATAGGTTCAGAGCAATAAATCACCAATTTAAAGCAATAAAAAAATGAGTATCAGCTGCACTTGGCATCATTTAAAGAGATACTTGTCTCCTGCAGTCATGGAGCAGACAGAACCGAAGCCTAAGCACATAACTTAATTGTAAGAGTGGCAGAACTTCAAAGAAGTCTGAATTCTCAGCCTTGGCAAGCCTCTTACACCAAAGTCAGAGACTGAATTAGGAGGAGTGGGACCTTGAGATTTGGGATAAGAATATCTTGGTAGAGGTCTTTGAGAACCTTGAACCCCCAGATTCTCATGAACCAGCATGGCCTGCAGAATTGACCCACTCCCATTTATTAGAAGACAGAGCTTCCAACCCTTCCTTGAAGATTATATAGAAATCTCAGATGAAGAAGTTGCTTTATAAGGCAATGTTTTTCCTCCTAAAGATCTGCCTTTACCTTTCCTCCTGGCTATCTGATCAATAACCTGGGTCAAATCTCAATATGACCGGGAAGTGGATGTGGCTCAAGTGGTTGGGCATCCATCTACCATATGGAAGGACCCGGGTTTGAACCCTGGGACCTCCTGGAAAAATTAAAAAAAAAAGGCAGGTGGGTGAGCCAGGCCCACCGAGCCACGAAGCAGGATGATGATGCAACAAGAGAGAGATACAGGGGAGAGCCGAGGCGAGATGCACCAGAAACCAGGAACTGAGGTGGCACAAGTGACAGGGTGCCTCTATCCCACATCGGAAGCCCCTAGGATCGAATCCTGTTGAAGCCTGAAGGAGAAAAATGAGAAAAGAAGGCAAGAAACAGACACAGAAGATCATCCAGTGAATGGACACAGACAGCAAGGTGGGGGGGGGAGGGGGCGGAGTGCGATGACTCATAGAACTGTACACCAAAATGAAAAAATAAAGTCAATTAAAAAACAAAAACAAAAAAACAATCTCAATATGACCTGAGTGGGGAAGTGCTGGGCCTGCTAAGGTGGGAAAGGAATCATATGTCAAAGATGCCACAGGACCTGACAAATAAGTACTAGCAGGAACTGAGAAAGTGTGTCTGGTAATAGATCCTGATGAGGATGCTGGCTCAAGAGAGGTGGAATACATAGCTTCTTAAGGGAGAGTTTGTTGATAAAGGAATACTCTGTGGTAACATAAAATTTAACACCTTGGCAGGAGCCCCAAGAAGTAATTCTAATATAATATTGGGGAGGCTCTTGGAAGCTTTGATAAGGTGGTGGTCTACATTAAATGAGTTAGAGATACCAGAACTGCCACGGCAGACTTTCGGGGAAAGGATCAAAGGCTCAGAGCAGGGGGCATAATAAAATGTGTCTACTCTAAAAGAACAAAACAAATGAACAAAAATCTCACTAGCCAACTGTGTTCCATCTTTGAGAATCCAAACTTCAGAAATAAAAGCACCAGTTTAAGGATGCCTAGTTCACTAATGGAAAAACCTAGAATGAATCTGAATGTTGATCAATGAAAACTCCAACATAGCATGGACTGTCTCTCTTGCTCACCACACCATCTCTAGCAGCTAGCACAAGATGTGGAACATAACAGAGATTCATTAAATATGTATGGAATAAATGAATAAATAGAGAAATGCTAGATTTACAGTGCAGTATATGCAAAACAAATATTTTATGAAGATAAATATGTCAATAGTTTCTTCTTTGACTTCTGAGATGTATATCATGGTAAAGAAAATCTCCCACTCAAAATTTATAAAGGATTTTGTCCATGTTTTCAAATACTTTTAAAAGATTTCTTTTCTTGCAATCAATGCACACAAGTTTTTCACTGCCGTGGTTAACACAGGTCATTGTTTCACTGTGGCTTTATATTTAAGTTGTCTTGTCCTCCAAATGTGAAGCCAGCTTGAGCACACTTTACATCAAGAGCACTTTTTTTCCTCCTTGGAGGTGGAGTGAGGTGGGGGTAGATGGGAGCAGATGTACTGCCTTGTATTAAGAACTCCTTCAGCAGAGGATAAACTTAAGGCAAAAATCAATTTAAATTTAAAACTTTCCCAAATTTATAATAAAAGGAGGTCAAAGTAGGAACTTTTGCAGGTGGAGGGAATAGCGGAGGAGTTATGAATATTTGAGAAGCTGAAAGAATGCCAGACCTGTTATGAGTGATGGTAATAAAAGACTCGAGATGAAGTTCTTGAGACAAGAAGGCATCAAATCATGAAAGGCCTTTGATAGGTTAAATCATAGAAGTGGAATTAGCCTATTTGAATTTTTGCAAAGAACACTCTACCTGCTTTGTAAAGAATGAAATAAATGCCCGAACCAGAGAAGTTGCAGTTGGAATGGAGGCTGGTTGGCAGGGAAAGATTGCTAAGACTTGGCAACCCATTCATTGTTGGGAATGAGGAAAAATGAGGAATAAAGGTAACTGAGATTTTGAGCATGAGTTGGTTGAAAAGAAGAAGGGACGAGAGGCAGTTTGCAAGGAAAAATGGTGAGTGAATTTTCGGGCACATGAATTTGAGGGGCCTGTGGACTATCTAAGCAATTTGGAAAGGTTGGCTGCAATTCAGAGCAGAGTATAACGTGGGAGATAAAATTTGAGAGCTACCTTCATAGATACAATCCTGTGACAGCAGTGAGGTGGGATGAAGAGAATGAGTAAAGAAAAGAGAGAAATGGCTCCTAACAGATTCTAGGGCATATTGTACGTGCAATTATAAATTAGAGTTTTTTAATGCCTTATTACTTTGCAACTTTTAAATTTAAGGGACATTTTTTGCAAAGGAGAAATCATTATTTCATGGTGCCTGCAGCTCACAGCATGATTAGAATTAAATAGCTTTTTTTTTTTTTTGAGACATAGATCCTTTGTTTTGATAAATGTAGAAATCATGACAGATAGAATGAGTATTGCTATAAATAAGGACATACACTAGACAATCCCAAGAGCACTCTGATTTTGAAAATCAAGCCATCAGAAGTGTAATTCTATTGGCAAGAAGAGAGGAGACTAAAGCCAAATGAGACTTTTAAGAACAGATGGCTAACTTCAGGTGACAAATATTTAACATGATCCTCAACAAAATTTCTCAGTAGGTTGAAAAGATATTAATGACCTAATATTTATTTTAACTTTTACTGCTTTGATTAAAGGGAGCATCAACCTCCCCACTTCCCTTCACAGACAAATATTGACCTGATCTGTATTGACAAGGTAGAAGAGGCTGCAGGGCAGAAGCTCCCAAACTTCAGAGGCCCTTAGTCTCTCAATGTTTGTTTGTTTGTTTGTTTCAGAGCACTCTAGGGACCAAATAAATACCTGACAGTTCTGTGTATTAAGTAGTTAGGTCCAAACAACCTAAGTATTATGTCCTAACAACTTAGTAGCCATGTGAAAGAATAATATTGAACACAAATTAAAAGAAAATATTATTTTTTGTCATTCTTGTATTACCACAATAACTTACTAATGAGATGTGAGTACCCATTAGGCAGTGTACAACGTCTTAAACTGTGGTATCAAAGTAGAAACCACTACCCTCATTTCCTGTTCACATTAATTTTTGTGCAGCACTGTTTTTTTTGCTTGTTTGTTTGTTTGTTTTTGTTTTCACAATGACTATGGAAAAACCAACTTTTAAAAGATATGGCAGCATGCAAAGGAATGTAGTGGAATTGTGACTTACTTTGAACTAGTAATCCATGGTTGTCTGGCAGATTCTGAGTATCGCTGTGCTTCCCTTGAAAATTTAAAATATCCCACATCTCTATGGATTTTCTGTGGTGTCCTGAGGTGTCTTGACACATAGTTTGGGAACCATGGCATAAGGGAATTTGTAGGTAATCAGAAATAAAAATGGGATCAGGGAACAGAAAAACATTTAGAATGTCATCTCTTCAGATGCCCAACTGGTTTCTTCACTGTGAAAAACTAAGAATCATTGACTTCATAAGAGTCTTGCTTAATAATTTGGTCTCAGTTAGGAGTCAACATGAGTTTGTATAACTCTTTTTCCTAAAGAATAAAATTCATTTCCAATATAAAGTAATTCTCTGCAACAATAGGTCCTGTCAGAATGAGTGAAAAAAGTGAGACTATGTCACAACTTCAGAAGGTAGAATCCAGGAATCATGTAGGCCTGACAAAGTGTAATTTGTTTTCCTCTGGGAGTATGTTGAGATATTTCTTTGGCTCCTTGTTAAAGGACACAATGTCAGAGCTATTATCTATTAGAGGGGATAAGAAATAACTACGTTCCTAATCGCTACCAAGCCTAGAGATATTTTATTAGATGAATGAAATATTAGACTTCTACCTCACCTTAATTATGTTCCAAATTGAATTCCAAAATTAAATCTTTGTATCTTGTCTTTTATGGCTTAATCTGCTTTTTTTATTGCTTTGACAACATAACATTGTAACTTACAGTTTATCGACTGTCTAATATAATCATCACCTAGAACAAGATTTCCTCTAGCTCCTAGGACGATTATGAAGAAAACTTATGCTCTTTCTCTTGGTATCCCCAGAATCACTCTGATTCTACCATGTATTATCTGTGAAGGGAAAATGAAAAGAAATAATTATTTATTTTTTCTAGTGCCTATTCTATACTCTGTACTTTATCTACCTTCACAAATTCCAAACCCCCAAATTCTCTGACATGAATAGAACCTCTTCTTTTCATTGGTAAGGAAAATCCTCCTCAGAATTAGTAAGTGCTAAGTGGGAATTCAAACACCAACATCCATGTTCTTTTCTCTATAACATACTACCTCTTTCTCTCTCTAGGTTACTTGAACAATATAACCTTTCAATTTAAAGCCTACATCTGATCTTCATCCTCCAAATCTAGTAACATTAGCCCAGGATCAAGCCAAGAGTCTAGGGCCACAGGTGGGAATGTCCCAAGGGCCAATGTGCAGAGAAAACTTTCATGTTGTGTCCCTTAGATTCCTTAATTGAGATCATGAGGGCACCTATACTTAGAATCTTTGCCACAGAAACCTGGGTCCAAAGGAAGATTATATTGTTATTGGAGAGTCTTAGAGATCAGTGGTCAGGTTTATATCAGTTTTCAATGTTGGGTCCATGATACTAAGATGAGGAAATTGAGGGCCAGAGAAGTTAATCTACTGCCTCAAATTACTAATGAGTAGGGTTTGGAACCGGGTCACCTGACACCAAATCCAGAGTTCTACTATGCCACAAAGCCTTTTGTTCATCATGGGATTTTACTTACTTATTTATTTATTTATTTAATAAAAAACACAATAATGCATATTAAAGGTAGAAAAGTAGAAAAATATATAACATAGAAATAAAAATAGAATTTACCCCAAATCCTGTAACTTGAGATAACCACTTCTGTTAAGACTTCTTTCTATGCACATATATTCATACATATTTATAAAATGCGATGCTATTATGTATGGTTACTTGTAATCTCCTTTTCTTCAATCTTTTTAAGTGATTTTCCAAGTAAATAAATTTATTTAAGTGGTCATTTTTGATAGCATAGTATACCCTAATATGATGTACCAAAATTTATATATATATATTTCTTACTCTTTCTTGTGGGCATTCATATTTATCCTAATTTGATGCTACTGTTATAAATATTTCCATAAATATAATGCACACACATTTGCATACTGTTTGATTAATTTCTCAGGAGATATTCCTAGAAGTACAGCTTCAAGGCCAAAGCATGTGAAGAATTTTAGGGTTTCTGATTCATGTGCCCATGTTGGCTATCCACTGCTCCCCAGCCTTGCTAACATTGGTTTTATGATGCTTATGAAATCTTTGTCATTATATGTGAATAGTGATTTTCTCTTATTGCTTATTTTATGTATCTTTTATTATAATCAAAGTTGAACTTTTTAAGTTTATTAACCATTTATTCTTTATCAAGAGGCTGTCTAGTGTAGTAGTTAAAAGCATGCACATTGTCTGAAATGATATCCCAGCTCCATACTTCCTGGATAGCAAGATATCTGGGTTCTAAAATGCTTTCTTCCTCACATCCATGCTTGTTTTTCCTCTCTGATGCTTCCTTTTCATGTATAAGTGTATGATTATTTCCAAATTTCAGGATTTTCAGTTTTATGACCTGTAAAATTAGTGTATTAACCTAGATCAACTCTAAATTTCTTTCTATTATGAACATTTTGGTATTCAATGATTATTCTAATTTTTCCCAGAGGCAGAGCATGATTGATGAGATGATATCAATCACACCTGAGTTCTATAAGTATTTTTGCATTGTTGGGCTAGTCTAATTTTCTGCGATTATGTTGACTGAGATTGGTAAATGAAATCTATACTCTTTTCTTTCATCAAATAATAATTCCCGTTTGTGTTCTATATGGTCAAAATGATTTAGACTTGCTTCTCCAGTGATCTTTATGTCTCCACCTGTCTCCAGTTGTTCACAGATTACCCTGGAGACAAATGGATATGTTTTCCTTTTAATATAGTTGGTTATTACATCATCACTATGAAAAAGCGAAGGAATTTATGATCATTTTGGCTAAAGAAAAATAAAATCTGCAAAATTTGTCCTCTTACAATGTCTGATTCCGCTTAAAACCAAAATAATCTTTAGTGTGTGGTGTAAAGAAGAGTTAAAGATGCTGGTAGGAAGCCATTTTATGACAGGATTTGTAACTTTTCTCTCAAGATGTTGAAGTTTTTATATGGTCTTCTGAATCTCTCTATACAACCTTAGAGGCAAATGTTTCATACCCCTTCTCAGCTGCTTGCTCAGACTTGTTTTCTTCTAATCAGTCCCAGGATAAATAGTCACATCCCTTATATAGATTATGCTCAAATATATCTATCCCACCAGGACACATAATATGTTCCCAGAAGTTGCCAATGCAGAATGATAATACTTTTCAGTTATTTTCTGCAAAATTGCCAATGATTCTTGTATTTAAATGATCAGATATCAATGGAAGAAAATGTACATTGTAGGAAAGAAATTCAATTATCTGTTTATAGTGGGCTTTTGTCTGTGGCTTCCTAGTATCTTTTGAACACCTTCCCTACATTTTCATAATTTCCCATGCTGTGAGTTTTACTTTCCCAAAGTAGAATCCAGAAAACTCACTTCTTCAGACTCCTTTGTCCTTAGACTGAGAGCATTGGAATCTAGATTCTGTCATCCACACGTGTGGAAGACTGATTCCAGAATACACAACCTGAATATATAGAATCTGCTTTTTCTGGAGCAGGAGGCAACTGGTATTAGCAGCTTTTGGTTGGAGGAGTTTCTTCGTCAGGCCAGATCTCTGTGTGCTCCTGTTGCTCTAACTGGTTTATCTAGCCCTTCCAGTGACCTTATGAGCTCTCTAATGTCTCTTAAATTCCATCTCTGCTTAGATTAGGCAAAATGTATTTTTTATTTACAAATTAATGAAAAATATTTTAAAATTTTAAATCAAAATGGTATACACATAGTTTTAAAAAATGAAACGGTTATTATAAATACCAGATACCTCCTCACCTCTTTTCACTTCTAGTCTCATTACCCAGAGATATTCACTTTCAACAACTTTTCATTGATTCTTCTGGCATTTCCCCTTCCTCTGTATCTAAATTTTATGTACATATATCATTTTTTCTTACTTTATCACATAGAGATATCTCTATTGCAGGTATGGATTTTTCTCATTTATACTTACTTTTCTTCCTCCTGCCGATCTTCTTAATTTCTTTATAAAATATTTATTTAAGTCAGTGAACAGTGTTTATTATGCATATATTGTTTATTAATAAATCAAGTAGTATACTATAATTATACCTATATTATAATTATATTTGTGTACCCTTTTCCTCTTTCTGGAGTTAATAATTGCCTTATCTTTTTTTTTTGCTCAGTTTTCAACAATCTTTTCAAATTATCTGTCAGATAACTCAAATGCTATTACTTTTTCCAATGTTCAAACAAATCTGATAAATTAGAGCTCTTATCCCAGGAGTCCTCATTCTTCCCACTTCAATTTGTATTGCTTGCTTTTTAGGTCCAAGTCATGGCTGTCCTGCTGAGACTCCACTTTGTAGGTTTCTTGTGTTGGATCCTCCAGTTTCTGGGTGGCATATCTACCCCTTTCTTGTTTACTGCCACATTTTCCTGGAGCACATCTGCTAGTAGCTTCTGGAAAATAGGTCCATGGGAAGCAATTTGTTTGAATCCTCTCACTTTTGCAAATTTTCTATTTGATCTTCATACTGGGTCATTTAGATATAAATTTGAGTATTTTTCCCTATAGCATTTTCCTTTGAGCAACCCTTCTCTTTTCAATAAGGAGTAAACACTTTCAGTAATTGTTTGTTCTTTTTGAAAATAGTCATTCTGATGCACATAACTTATTTAATTCATGGTCATTACAAAAGTGAATATGATTTGTGTTTGCATTTTTAGAAGGGCAATTTTATATCTGAATATGTTTAATGTTGTTAGTTGAGAGCTATTTCCCTAATTTCTCCAAGGCGTGAGCAAATGAGAACTATGAGAACAATTGGAGTCACGACTTGATACATGTTGCCAGTTGGGAAGATCAGAACTCTGTTTTGGATATTACCATTTCTAGCAAAGGCCACCAGGCAAATGCTGAGATTTACAAGTTTTATAATGACTTCTTCTATGGTTCTCTTCACTGCCAGAAATCTTGGTTTCTCCCATTAATCCTAATGTTGAAATGAAAAGCTAAAAAACATGAAATTCAGGTTGAAATATTAGGATGTAAAAAGTGATGTAAAAAGTATCAGGTTGTAACAGGTAGTTTCCATGAAAACAAGCTTAGATCCCTTAGAAAACTCTGGGTCAAGCTATATAAACATCTCTATGAAAAACAGCAATCCTTAAGTCCTTATTCTTAATCAATGCTTAGGAGTTTTTGCAGTGGAAAATATGAACTTTTGGAAATTCTGCATTAATGATAAATTATTGACTTCATATCTAAAGATTTTGCTCTCTCTTCCTCCTCAATTTTTGTCACCATTTTATTCAGGTGTTGAATTGCATATCTTGTCACCATCTCTGCCACTTAATTGTGAACTACTGGAGAATTGGGCCAGTGATTGATGAACCTTTGTATTTACCTCAGCAGCTACCATTTTACTTTGCATACAGAAAGTATTCAATGTCTGTAGTCTTAGGTCTTTAAGTGAATCTTTGGCTGACAATCTACCAGGTTCAACAATGTGATCAGATTTTTCCAATAAAGGAATGAGAAATAGAAGTTTCATGGAAAAAAATTTTAAGGTACACAGTGGGATAATAATATACAGAGAACATGGATAAATATAAGGACACATCTTTTAAGAAATTCATCTTAAATTTTCACAATAAGTTACTGCCTTTGACATGCTCAAAGACACTTTTAAATAACACAAGAAAGATATTGCTTTTGACTAAGCAAGGGCTTGATTTGTGCCCTTCTCTTGTTAGGATTAAAGCAATGCCTTAATAATAGTCATTCAAAAATTTCTCTTTCAGAAAAGCCTTTATAAACATATGGATCTTTTAAAGTCTATTTATTCAAATACCTGATTTTAAAAAGCCTTAGAAAATTGGAAAGGCAACTTTTTATCATGATGGAAAAAGATTAAAAAATTAATTAAGGAATCTTACCTGGAACTAGATATGTTAATTTGGGGAGAAAGGTAAAAAGATAAAAACCAGAATGCCCAATGATGACCTAGATCTAGGGTCTGCATCAGAGTCAAATACATGAAGGAATTTAATTAATCAGGGAAACTCATTTTGAGATTTGACAGCTCTTTCATCATCTCATTGTGTTTGCTCATCTAGCAAGTGTACTGGGCCTATTATAATGTCCTGTCATAACACTGAGCTAAAGCATCATAAAATTCACTTCTAGCTACAATGCCTACTCTAATCTCCATCTTTTATTGCTTATCTCTTTCTCTTAATCTCCTTGGCTGCTAGGGAGGATGCAGTTCCCTTGAGAGCATGGCTTGCTTACTTTATACAACCCTAAAATCATGCCATGCACATAAAGCATTGGAAGTATTCTTTCATGTTGATTCAAGTGGGATTTTTTTCTCTTTCTTAGTGTGTTAGTCAGCCAAAAGGGTGCTGATGCAAAATACTATAAATCTATTGGCCTTTATAAAGGGTATTTATTTGGGGTAGAAGCCTACAGTTACCAGGCCATTAAAGCGTAAGTTACTTCCCTCACCAAAGTCTGTTGCCATGTGTTGGAGCAAGATGGTTGCTGGCATCTGCAAGGGTTCAGGTTTCCTCTTCCTCCTAAGGCTCCGTGGTCCCAGCTTCTTCCAATATCAGCTGAGGCTGGAATATGTCTTGTATTTCTCCCAAGACTTATATCTCTCTGGGCTCAGCTGCTCTGTTCTCCCCCACAAGGTCAGCTGTAAACTCTCAGGCAAATGGCTAGTCTCTCTTCCTAGGGTCTCTGCCATGTCTAATGGAGCTTTCTCTCTTTCTTAACTTATCTGCTTCTCTGTGTGTTTACTTCCCAGGGCTCCAACATTAAAACTCTCAATTCTGTTCTCTGCCATGTCTTTTCTCGGCGATACCCGCCCACCAAGTTGGTGGGGACTCAACTTCCTACTGACATGGCGCAATCAAAGCCTTAATCATTATTTAATCAAGTAAAAGTGAAACCTCTGAATCCAATCCAATCTAATATGCCCAGAGCAACAGAGTAGTTCACAAACATAATCCAATATCTATTTTTGGAATTCATAAACAATATCAAAGTGCTACACTTACAGATATTCTATTTGATTACTTGCATGTTGTCATTATATGCATCAGAAATTCAGTGGTTATGAAATTTTGTGAGCTTCTGAACTGTTAAAAAGGAGGCACTGAAGGTAGACCCTGGATCAATTCCTTCAGTTGGAAGACAGAAACAATGAAGGAGGGTCCAGTTACCATTGCAGTTATTGGTTTCCTTTCCCTTCAGAAAGGAAATCTTTTGTATCTTGACATAACTTAACCCTAATTCCAGTTAGATGGGGTGAAAATGTGTGTGAATGATTCAGAGCAATTTATCAATAAGTCTGAATAAGCTACTAACATCTCCAATACATGAATCTGGATAAATAATAAAATTTTTATAGAAGGATGACACTTTACCAAAGCCCATAGACTTATTGAACAACAGGTTGAGGTTTAAAGCTAAATAAAAAATTACTAACTCTTGAGTCTATTGGCTCCATCTAAATGTTCTAAATCTAGAAACTAAAATACATTTTTTTTTTTTACCAGGAGGTCCCGGGGATCGAACCCGGGTCCCTCCATATGGGAGATGGACGCCCAACCATTTGAGCCATTTCTGTCCCCTAAAATACATTTTTGTACTCAAAATTTAATGTTTCTTCTCCCCCTGGACTATTTCTAAAGGGGTTAACTGATAGGTATTTATGTTTATTTATTAATAAGTTTATTATTTATTTGTAAATAAAAACCATCTAATATTAAAAGTATTTCTCTTCATGCTACTCTGAGCAAACAACATGAGTAAAACTGACTTTAGAAAACTATTTAAGCCTTCCTTTCTAATTTCTCTTCTCCAAAAGCATGTTTTAAAATGTTACAATTTGGTAGTAAATTAGTGATAGATGTCAAAATATCAATTTTTAAAGATTAGATACTGGAATAATTTAAATGAATATAAAGGAGTATTGTAGTTCAAATGATACCACTTATTTTCAAGTTTTAGACTGTTTAATTATATTTCTAGGTGGATCAACAAAATGAATGCTACTCTTCTTTTTATCATGTTTTCTTTTGGTTAAGAAAATAAACATTGATTTTAGAAAATTAGAAAACCATAAAAATAAAACTAAATGGTCTTCTCATATCCTGTGATAACAACATAACTTGATATGACATTTTGAAGATTAATCTGATAATATCTATTTTTTAAAGCATATAATCTATAACCAAACAATCACCTTCTAGGAATCTACCTGAAGAAATAACTTCCTGTGCAGTTAAGATATGTAAGAATAGTCTTGATGCATTTCTCTTAGTAGCAAGAATATCAACAAAATAAATACTCATTAATAAGGATATAGTTAAACAAATGTGTTTATTGATTATTTAAAACTTGACTCATTCAACAAATACTTATTGAGCACCTACTCTATCTGACTACTTGGCTATAGTAGTCAACAAACCAAGCCCCAAATTCTTGCTAACATGAAGCTTATATTCTAGTGTAGGAGACATAAAATAAACACAATAAATAAGTAAATTTTATAACATGATATGCAACCAATAAAAAGAATAAGGTATATATATACACACAGAACATTAAAAAAAATTTTTGCTTAAGACTATACCATGGACATATTTTCAGTATATATATATTATTTTATATAAAAATATGTCTGTATGTATAAATATGAAGAAATATATCTGTGTAGACAAAAAAACATCTACAAAGACCCACCCCAAACTGTTAACATAGTTCCCTCTCCAGTGTGAGATGTGGGTTAACAGAGGGAGGGGTGATACCGATCAATGCAGGGGTTCTTGGCCAGATGTGCACACAAAAGTCAATTATGTGACACGAGTTTCAAAGAGAGAAAAAGTTTATTGCTGAGCGAAAGCAAGGAGAACAGAAGTCCTACTGGCCATAAATCTGTCTCCCCGAACTGGTGAAAATTAGTGTTTTATAGCATTCAAACAAAGGCTGGCAGGCTCAGGATAACAACGAGGTTAGAGAAAGTCTAATTGCTGAACATGCGCAGATGGATTACATGCTTTACTTGGTTTAAAGTTTAGGCTCTTACTCATGTCAGGCGGACCAACTCTAATAGGAACTGTTGTGGTTTAGCAAGATAACAGGAATTTGGGTGGTCATTTCTGGGCTGAGTCATCTTAATAAAAAAGGGCCTACGTGCAAGGACACCCCACATCGGGGTTGCAAAATAAATGAGATACAGGCAGGGACAGTAACGGATTGTCTTGTTACCATCCAGCTACCGGGTAAGGTCATGCAGTTTCGAAACATAGCATCAGGTAAGGTCACGCAGCTTGAAAACATAGCACCAGGATTAAAGAAACAAGGCATCTAAGTTTCAGTACAGAGATTTACAACAGTTACAGATATCTGCTTTTGGGCTACTTCAGAGGGCTAACGTGCATCAAGGCTATAATTCAGTAAGCTATCACTATTATTGGTATTTTCTTTTGGCTACATTGCAAACTTTCAGAAGGTTATCAGTTGCTTAAAATACATTTCAGTGAGGCAAACATATGTGTTAATTTTTTGGTTATGGGGGAGTAAACATTAATGAATATAAACACTTTGGTGGAATTATAGATGATTTCTTTTTATTTTCATGTTTAACATTTTCAGTATTTTTCAGATTTAATAAAAATAATAAAAGTATACTCTCACTGTTCAGGTTTATTTTTAACTCTTTGAGGATTTCTTTCCAGTATTTACTTAAATCTCTGATGACAATGAAATAATCTCGTGGTTCTTACAAGGTTGGGAGTTCAACACCCACATTGAGTATTGAAATACAGCTATGGATCCTCTCAGAAGAAACCTACAAACACAAATTTGCAGGAATTTATTGGTTATCTGAAGCATATCTTGTTTAGGAAATGCCACTATGAAGTAAAAATACTAATTTTCTTTTAAAAAACATGCAAACAAAAAACATTTTTCTATAGTAAGGCTGTCTAAAATGATAATATTTAACAGCATTATGTAGGTCAAATTAATTTTTCTATTTGTGGAGATTATACTCTCAAATATCTATCTATGACTAAAATGCTTAATTAAATCTTGGCCAAATATATTAAAACAGTCTACAAATCATTTTGAGCCTCTTAATGTGGGAAATCTTTCTTTCTCTTTGATATATGAAGATGTGCTCTATCAGCATTCAGATATTAGGATTTGGTCTGGATTTGATTTATTGATTTTCACACCCTTCTGCTCAGCTAGCAATATCTTTTGAATGTGAAGTGCATAGAAATGACCAAAGCACAAATTATTTATTAAAAAAACATGCAAGCCAGCATTCCTTTTGATGATAAGGTAAGGTATTTTGTAAAGATTTGAATAAAAGTTCTTTCCAAAAATTGGTAATATTTCAAAGATGGCAGAAGTAATAATTTTGTTAGGATTCAAAATATAAACGGTGATGTGAAATGACGCCGACAAGTTAGAATGGATTTATGTGTGGAGGGAGGGGGGTTGCATTAGACTTTAAATAAATTTTAAAATTAATTTCCTTAGAAATGTCTCTTATGAAAAGTTGTTCATCAGAGGCAGGTATTTGATGCCTCTGAGTTTTCTAGAAATCTGTCTTAATATCCTTAAGAATAGTCACACTGCTTAAAGACAATTCACTGTGTAAGATGGTGTTTTCCAATTTCATTTCCCGAGCATTTTAATTTTTGTAGCAGGTGTATTGCAGATCCTTGGATCTATGTTGGGAGCTATGCCGTTCTCTATTGCTCTGATCATTCAATGGAGCATTAATATCAGAGATTATAAAATCCTGGTACAGCGTTAAGTTTGATGGGAAGTGAGGGTCAAGGAGTGGATGTGGTCCTTATCTGTAATAAAGGTGATTAAGCCATGGTGATTTTTGTGATATTCTGAAACATTTATGGAAATTATGCAGTGCTTGAGGTAAGGCTAGCCTAGTTTAATATTATAAAGTTTAGCAATTGCTCTGCTTCATTGCCAAAGATAAATACCACCTGGGAATTTTGCTTCACATATGAACAAGGGCACATTTACAATCAATTGATTTCAGGATATGGGTACCAGCCATGCTAAGTATTAGCCCATAGCTGAGAATAAGCAAGGCAAAGTGATTCAGTATATTTAAAAGTCCATTCATTCTGGATGGTTTGGTTTGTTTGTTTTCATGAATACCACTGTGGCTACGTTCGCTGGCAGGTGTATTTCAGTTTTACAGTTAACATATAAAACTTTAAATGCCATATTCAGGGGACATTTATAAGAGTGTTCCCTGCTGTCTACATTATTTTCCTCCATCATCAAAATTTGACAGGCAGCCTTGTGCTGAATATGTTAAAGGAATGAGAAAGTTTTTTTTTCACTAAGAAATGCCACCATTGCGATGACAATGATTTTGGATAAAAGCCAAAGCTTTAATTATGGATGATACTAGGAATGCTATTCATATCCTGGCATGACAAAATATCTTGGTGGGCATATTGCTGAATAAATTAAGTTTGTTATAGGTTTACTAAGAAGATTCTGGTTTCTTTTTGGGATTTTGCTTTACCTGATCTCAATAAAAAAGTAATAATAATGATAGTGAGACCTAACATAAAATAAGCATATGCTGTATGAGACAATGCTGAGTAGTTTATGCCATTATTTTATTTGATAAGCATGCATCATCATATGAGGTAGACAGTAGTAGTATTCTCATTTTATATGTGAGGAAACTGATACTGTTAGTTTTCTATTGTTTCATAACAAATCACCACAAAATTAGCATCTTAAAACAGCCGCAATTTATTAGCTTGCAGTTCTGTACTGCAGATGTTTGGGCACACTGTGGCTTGGTTTCTCTGCTCAGGAGAGCACAAGACTAAAATCAAGGTGCTTGGCTGAGCTGCATTCTCATCTAGAGCTTCTGAAGAAGTTGCCACTTTCAAGTTCATTAGGATGGTTGGCAGAGTCTAATTCTTTAGGCTATAGAACGGAGGTCCCGCTTTCTTTGCTGGCTTTCGGCCAGGGACCACTCTAGCTCCCAGATGCTGCCATATTTCTTGTCCTATTTCTTGGTTCCCTCCATCTTTAAAGCAGGTAACAGAGACTGTCCCTCCTGTCAAATTCCTCTTACACTTTGAATCTCAGACTTCTCTGACTCTGACCTCTAGACTCAGATTTTAAGTGCTCATGTGGTTAGGTCAGAGCCATTCAGATAATATCCCTCAAAGTCATCTATGTCGTATAACAAAGCCTAACTGTGGGAGTGGGGTCCTATTATAGTCACAGTTCACACCCACACTCAAGGGAGAGGAGATTTCTACAAGTGTTGCTTCATTGAGGGTAATCTTGGAATTCTGCCAACAATGACAGCATAAGCAACTTTCCTAGGTTACACAGCTAAAAACTGTAGTGCCAGGGTTTGAAACCATGGCTATCTGACTCTATAATTTTGCCCATTTTGCCATACAGGCCCTACATATTGAATTTAAAGCTACAGATTAAGTGTGGGAATATCCAGCCCTTATATTATTATTGGAGTTCTGTAGTGGTCTTTTGAATAGACTATATAGTCTCTTGCCTCATTCTAAACCCATATTTGATTTAAAATTTTTATTTTACCACCATGATATATGTACTTAGTTTAAAGATGCAGAGGACATCAAAGGCTTATTTTTACATATATTTTGAAATAATATGGAAAAGTTGCAAAGTTTTGAAACCTCATATACCTATTACCCGGGCTCTCTAATTGTTAACATTAGGGGACATTTGCCTTATGATTTCCTCTATATTGCTTATTAACAGCTTTAATGAACTATAATCTACATAATATAAAGTTCACCTGTTTCAATTGTGCAATTCAATACTTTTTATTATATTTACAGAGTTGTACAACAATCACCCTAACCTAATTTGAAAACACTTTCATCATCCCTAAAAGAGACCTTGTGCCTATTATCAGGCATCCTCATCCCTCTCCCCTCAGCTGTAGGCAACCACTTAACAACTTTTTGTCTCCATAGATTTGTCTATTCTGGCCATTTCATGTTAGTCAATATGTGCTCACTTGTGATTAGTTTCTTTCACGTAGTATAATGCAGGGGTTCTTTTCAAGGGGTCTGTGAGCTTGAATTGAAATCCAAAAAACTTTATTCTTGTGGGGATGTGTTGGTGCAGGTGTGATGTATTTATTAAGTAATACACAGTGTAGTGTGGACTTAGTAAGGGGTCTGTGGTTTTCACCTCACTGGCAAAGGGGTCCGTGGAGCAAAAAATGTTAAGAACCCCTGGTAATGTTTTTGAGGTCCATGTTGGAACATGTATCAGTACTTCATTTTTTTAAATGGCCAAATAATATTCTCTTGCATTGATTTTGTTTATCTGTTCACCAGTTGATGGGCATTTGCCTGGTTTCTATTTTTTGGCACTTGTGAATAATGATGCTTTGAACATTTGTGTACAAGTTTTGAGTGGATATATGTTTTTTTGTCTTTAGGGTATATATCTAGGGCGTAATTGCTGGGTCATATGGTAATTCTATGTTTAAGTATTTGAGAAACTGTCAGTCTGTTTCCAAAGTGGCTGTACCATTACATTATCACCAAGAAATACATGAGCGTTCCAATTTTTCCACATCCTGTCTTTTTTATTTTAGCTCTCCTTGTCGGTATGAAGTGGTATCTCATTGTGGTTTTGATTGGCATTAGCCTAGTGACTAATGATATTGAACTTATTTCATTAACTTATTGGCCATAGTGTGATTTCTTTGGGGAAATGTCCATTCAAACACTTTGCTTATTTTAAAATTGGGCTGTTTATCCTTTGTTGTTGATTTGTAAGTTCTTTATATATGTAAGAATTCTCTATATATTCTGGATGCAAGTCCCTTAACAAAAATGTGATTTATAAATATTTTCTTCCATTCTGTGGGTTGGTGTATTAGTCAGCCAAAGGGGTGCTGATGCAAAGTACCAGAAATCTGTTGGTTTTTAAAAAGGGTATTTGTTTGGGGTAAAAGCTTACAGTTACAAGGCCCTAAAGAGTCCATCTCAAGGTTGCCTTCTCACCAAAGTTAGTTGCCACATGTTGAAGCAAGATGGCGGGCAATCTTTGCCTCTTAAGGCTCTGTGGGCCCAATTGCTTCCGATCTCAGTCATAGTCTGGCATCATCTCTGCGGGCTTCCTATATCAGTCTGGCATAGGTCTTGCTTATTTCCAGGCCTTATCAGCTGCTCAGCTGCTCTGTTCTCTTCAGATGCAAACTATCAGGTGAATGGCCCATCTCTCCCCGGGGCTCCAGGATCAAACATGATAGAGCTATCTCTTCCATGTATCTTTTTCTGTGTGTTCCTGTTTATATCAGCCCACCAAGGGGGTGGGGACTCAACCAGAGTCATGCCCTACTGGTCGAATCAAAGCCCTAATCATAATTTAATCAAAGACATCTCAGCTGAATCTATTACAATCAAAGGGCATCACACCCAGAGGAATAGACTAGTTTACAAACATAATCTTTCTTTTTGGAATTCATAAATAATCTCAAACTGCTGCAGTTAGCTTTCCAGTTTATTGACAGTATACTTTAAAGCACAACATTTTAAATTTTGTTGAGGTCCAATTTATCTATTTTTTCTTTTGTTGCTTGTGTTTTAAGTGCTATCTTAGGTGCCACCTAAGAAACCATTGTCTGATCCAAGGTCATGAAGATATGCACCTATGTTTTTTACCAAGAGTTTTATAGTTTGGTCCATACATTTAGGCCTTTGAACCATCTTGTGCTAATTTTTGTATATTGTTTGAGTAGGGGTCTGTGGCAGTTCATAATTATTTTATGAATCCAAAAAAGAGAAATATTATGTTTGTAAACTAATCTATTACGCTGGGAGTGATTCCTTCGATTGTATTAAATCCAGCTGAGTGACCTTTGATTAGATTACTTGATAAGGTCACTTTAGGGCTTTTGATTGGACTACATCAGTGTGGCATGACTTAGGTTGAGTATCCGCCCCCTTGCTGAGTCTGATATAACAAGACTCATACCGACAGACACAGAGGGAAAAAACGAAGCTACCATGTTTGATCCTGCTGTAAGAGAGAGGATTGCTTAAGCATAAAGTCCCTAAGAGGCTGGGCCCATGGAGTAGCTCAAGAGGAGACCAGCACTGCTATATGCCTGATAGCTTACAGCTGAACTTGGGAAGAGACCATAATAGCCCAGACTGATATAGGAGGCCCAGAAAGAGACATGCTCTATGCCTGGTTGCTCAAAGCTGAGCTCCAAGAGATGGTAGATTCTGGAGGGAAAAGAAGAGACCTCCGCAGAAATCAGTGGTCTTCTTGCGTCACCATGTGGCAACATGCTGGGATCAACAGTAGCTGAGAAAACATCTCAGCTGATGCCTCGATTTGGACATTTGATGGCCTTGGAACTATAAGTTTCTACTCCAAATAAATCCCCATCATAAAACCCAAAAGATTTCTTATACTTTGCATTGGCATCTCTTTGGCAAACTAAAACAGGGTCCAAATTCACTCTTTTGCATATAGACATTTAGTTACCCCAGAACTTTTTTTGAAAAACTATTCTTTCTCCACTGAATTGCTTCACAACTTTATTGAAAATCAACTGACCATAAATGTGAGGGCATGTTTCTGGACTAGCAATTCTTCTCCATTGGTCTATATATCTATCTTTATGCCAATACCAAACACTCATTAATACTGTAGCTTTGTAGTAAGTTTTGTAATCAAGGAGAGTGACTTCTCCAACTTTTTCTCTTTCAAGATTTTTTGTGGCTATTCTTGATCCTTTGAATTTCCATGTAAATTTTCAGATCGGCTTGGCAATTTCTGCCCCCAGAAAAGTAGCTCAGATTTTGCATCAAATGTGTAAACCAATTTGGAGAGTATTGCCATCTTAATATTAATTACTCCAACCTATGAATACAGGATGTCTTTCTATTTACTTAGGTGTTCTTTATTTCCTTTCAAGAACGTTTTGTAGTTTTCAGTGTACAAATCTTCCACTTCTTTGTTACTTTTATTCCCATTTTATTCTTTGTGATTGTATTATAAAATAGAGTTGTTTTCTTAATTTCATTTTCAGATTGTTCATTTCTAGTGTATAGAATTACAAATGATATTTGTATCCTGCAAGCTTTCTGAATTCATTTATTAGCTCTAAAAGTTTCTTGCGGCTTCTTTACGACTTTCTCTATAAAATGTTATTTCATTTGCCAATAGAGATAATTTTACTTTCTACTTTTCAATCAAGAAAGGCCTGGGACGCTGATGTAGTTCAAGCGATTGGGCTCCCGTCTACCATATGGGAGGTCCCAGGTTCGATTCCCGGGGCCTCCTTGTGAAGGCAAAAGCGGGCCCGCACGGAGAGCTAATGCAACAAGATGACACAACAAAAAAGAAGCACAGAGGAAAAAGACAATGAGAGAAACAACAAACCAGGGAGCTGAGGTAGCTCAAGCAATTGAGTGCCTCTTTCCCATGTCAGAAGGTCCCAGGATCGGTTCCTGGTGCCTCCTAAAGAGAAGATGAGAAGAGAAGACAAGCAGACACAGAAGAATGCACAGTGAGTAGATACAGAAAGCAGATAGGAAGCGCAAGCAGCAAGGGCATGTGTGTGTGTGTGTGTGTGTGTGTGTGTGTGTAATAAATAAAATAAAATAAATCTTAAAAAAAAAAAAAGCCTAATTGCCCTGGCTAGAACTACCCAATAGTGCTTTTACAACAAACATTTTTTCTTCTGGTCCAAGATTCAACCCAGGTTTATGTGCTGAAATTACTTATCATGGCTCTGTAGTTCGCTCCAATCTGGTAATTTTCCTCAGTATTTTCTTGTCTTTTGCGACTGTTTTAGTTTACTTATTGATAATGCAAATACCATGCAATGGGTTGACTTAAACAATGGGGACTTATTGGCTCATGGTTTTGAAGCTAAGAGAAGTCCAAATCAAGTCATCATCAAGGTGATGCTTTCTTCCTGGAAATTGACATTCTGGGGCTGGCTGCTGCTGATCCTTGGCCCTTGTCTCCTTTGTCACATAGCAATGCACATGGAGCCTCTCCTGGCCTCTCTCTTCTCTTTCTGGCTTCCATTGACTTTCAGCTTCTTGTTTCCTGAGGCTTTCTCTCTGTGTCTGAATTTTATTCTGTTTATAGAGGGTTCCAACTCTGTTTATAGAGACCCATCCTGACTGGGTGAGGCCACATCTTAATTGAAATAACCTCATCGAAAGGTCCTACTTACCATGGGGTTGCACCTGCAGGAATGGATTAAGTTTAAGAACATGTTTTAATTTTTTTCCTGGGGTACATGGCTCCAAACCACCACAGTGATCTTGATATTTTTCATGACCTTTGGCCATTTATTTAGTAGAATGTCCTGCAACTTGGGTTTGTCTGATGTTTTCTCATGATCAGATCCAGGTAATGATTTTTGGTAGGAATACAACAGAAATGATTCTGTGTTCTCAGTGAGGTACATGATGTCACTTTGCCCCACTACTGTTGATGCTAAATTTGATCACTTTGTTAGGGTGGAATCTGCCTGCTTTCCCTGCTGTAAAGTTACTGCCTTACTATTTTGAATGTAATAAATATTTTGTGAAGAGATACTTTGGTATCCTGTTATTCAACAGGTTTCACCCATGTGGTTTACATTCCTGAATCAGTTATTAGTATGATAGTTGCTAAATGGTGATTTTTCTAATTCCATCTTTCCTCCCAAATATATTATTTGGCATTCGATAATGAGCAGCTTTCCTTTCTTTCCTGTTTAAAAAATTATTTATCCATTCATTTTTTTAATATCCGTATGGACTCATAGATTCTTATTTTATTTAATGGGTTTTAATCTATTGTTACTATTATTATTATTTTTTTATTCTTTTTTTAAAAATTTAATTTAATTAATTTATTTATCTCCCCCTTGCTGCTTGTGCTCTCTGTGTCTATACGCTTTGCGTTTTTCTGTGTCTGCTTGTCTCCCTTTTGTTGCATCATCTTTCTGCACCAGTTCACCACACCGTGCAGACCATCAGCTCACCGCACTGTGTGGGCCTGCTTGCCTTCACCAGGAGGCCCTAGGAATCGAACCCAGGGCCTCCCATATGGTAAATGGGAGCCCAACCAATTGAGCCACAGCTGCTTCCCTATTGTTACTATCATTATTAATTACTTTGATGCTAAAATTATTTCATATTTAGCTAATGGGAGCTACTTTAAGCTAGCTCTTTGCCCTTTCAGCAATTTACTGTAATATTCTGAACAAATTCTGTTACAAAAATATTCCAGGCTGTGACAGTTTGAAGTTCTTTTATGAATCTCAAAAAGAAAAATATTTTGTTTCTCAACAAATCCACTCCTGTGAATGTGAGACCCTTTTGATTGGACTATGTCAGTGAGGCATGGGCCAGCTTGGGTCTCTGCCCTCTTGTTGGGTCTGATGTAAATGGAGACATACAGAGAGAAAGGAAGCTGCCATATTGATCCTGCAATATGAAAGAAAGGACTCCAGGTTTGCCCACAGCTGAGCTCAAAGAGAGAAGCCCAAGTGGTTCAAAGAACTGAGGCCAAGGGAGAGGTCTACCATATGCCTGATTTCTCATAGCTGAACTCAGGAAGAAAGGAGAGCAGCCGAAACTGAGAGAGGAGGCCCAGAAAGAGACAAGCCCTGTGCCTGTTTGCCCACAGCTGAGCTCCAGGAGACTGTAGATTCTGGAGAGGAAGACAGAGATTGGCGGCCATCTTTGCCACGTGGCAGGACATCAGGATCAACAGAAGCTGACTCTGGTGAGAAAGCATCTCTGATGGTCCCTTGATTTGGACATTTCACAGCCTCAGAACTGTAAGCTTTTACCCCAAATGAAATTCCCATTATAAAAGCCAGCCCATTTCTAGAACTTTGCATTGGCAGCCCTGAGGCAAACTAAGACACAGGCTTATGTTGTATTTCCTTATTATAGCCCTGGAATCAACCATTCTTCCAAAGAGTTCTGGATCCTTTTATGGAGAATGTTAGAAACAACAGTCTAGGTACTAGATGTTCTCATTGTTGCTGGGGTATCATTATTTCTAGGGTTCTCAGCTGAGAGAGCTAGAAAAGTTATGTATCTTCACAGAAACACATATACACCTAAACTCACAATAATCTTTATCCATATTTTAAAAATATTATCTAACACTACAGGTTCATTCTAGTCTTAATCCTTTCCATATTTTTACCTCACTTCTCCAAGAATGAGAAGCCTGACCCACATTATCTTCAATATATTTACTTAAATGCCCATATCCTCTGTAAGTAACCCTTCTCCCAGCCTTGAGAACCCTATTAATCACCTGTTAATACCTGTTCATCTCCTTGGCCCCAAACACCTCTTTGGTCCTGGTGCCATAGAACTTGCTGGCCCAAAAATGCCTCAAGAAATGGGAAGAAAAGGGAACAATAAATATTTTTAAAGATAGAAAGGAAAGAAGGGAAAAGGAAGGGAAGGGAAGGGAAGGGAAAGGATGGGGAAAAGGGAGATCCCATGTGGCTTCTGGTAAAAATCTACAGTCCTGTATCCTCTTCCCATCCATATTTCCTCTATAGACAATTGTTTTTAGTCATTTTAGCTGTTTCTTCTGAGATTCATCTTCATTCTAATACTCTTTTTCCTTAATTAAAAAAATAAATTTAGATATTAATTGCTGGTAGATGGGTATTTCACTCTTTTTACTATTGGGCTGCCCACAGTTTCTCTCCCCGATTCTCATAACATTGTTAAGTCACTCTTTGTTTTCATTACATCAATAAATCTTGTTTAAAATATTATGAAAACTTAGCTGAGTCACATTTACATTTCTTTCCTGGTGAACATTTAGTTTTCCTTGGAGTTAATAATTACCTTTTGTTTGTTTGTTTGTTTTGTCTTCCTATATACCTATAAGTAAATTCAACACCAAACTCTTACTGAATCATGAATTTTATATCAATGTTTTCTGCCACACTGGTTGTGGCAGTTTGGTATTATTTAAGAATTCCAAAAAGAGATATTATGTTTGTAATCTGGTCTGTTTCTCTGGGCATGATACCCTTTGATTGATTTAAATCCAAAGGCTTTACATTTACTTGATTAAATCAAGATTAGGGCTTTGATTTGACCACATCATTAGGGCATGCGGGGTTGAGTCCCTGCCCCCTTGGTGGGTCAATAAAATAGACTCTTACACAGAAGTAGATACACAGAGAAAGAGGGACAGTTCCATAGACATGGCAGAGGCCCTGGGAAGAGAGAGGAGCCATTCGCTTGATAGTTTACAGCTGACCTTGTGAAGAGAACAGAGTAGCTGAGCCCAGAAAGAAATGAGCCCTGGGAAGATGAACAATCCCTATGCCAGCCTACTGCTGAGATCTGAAGAAGCTGGACCCACGGAGCCTTAAGAGGGAAGAGGAAGGCTGAACCCTTGCAGACATCACCCACCATCTTGCTTCAACATGTGGCAACAGACTTTCGGGAGGAAGTACCTATTATGGTGCCTTGAGTTGGACTCTTTAAGGCCTTGTAACTGTAAGCTTTTACTCCAAATAAAAATAAACAAAAGCCAGCAGATTTCTGGTACTTTGTGTCAGCACCCGTTTGGCTGATTAATATATTGGGTAAACTAATAGTTGATCTTATTTTCTTTTTGGCATCCCTCCAGCAGTCATTGCCACCCTATTCAGATATGTACTAGTTTCTTTTGAGGCCTTATACACTGTTGTTCCTTGGGGACCAGTCCTAACCTTCGAACTGGACAGCCAGGATCCCTGCTCTACCCTTTAGAGACACTCCCTCTGGTCGTCCTCTAGTTAGACCTCCCCAACATAGAGAAGAATGTGTGGGTCCAATGAGGGGAACAGTCCCATTCAACCTGTGTATCCATTCTTGGCCATGCTCCAGATATATAGGACCCTGAATTCACTCTTAAAGTGGTCCCAAGTTGGCATCTGTGTCCTGAGCACTCTTCCCCAAGTCCATATTTGTGAAGATACACTTGTGCCATTCGTGTGTCCCCACCTTAAGATGACCAAGGGGTAGTTGTTTGCTGTGGCAGGGTCAGGGGAGAGAAAGCACGTGAAGATTAGACTTGTGAGATGGGATGCTAGTGGGGGTGGACCTGCCTGGGACTTTCATTCTCCATTTCCTGGGAATTCCTTTGACTGCTCTTTAATGTTTGATTCTGTTTCTTCTTACTATGTGTATGGGATATTTCTGTTTGCTCCTCCAGATCCATTCTCTAGCCTTCTCCACCTAGCTCTGGGACCCAGGATACTGATCTTTGTGGTTTCTGGTTGAGTTCTGCCAATGAGGGCATTTGCAGGAGCCCAGAAGCATGGAGGAGAGTGAGGTTGAGACATTTAGTCTCCCAGCTAGCACCCTGAGAGGTGGCTGCAAGTTGGCTGTGTTCTCTACCAAAGACCACAAAGACAGCAGACTAACTGCTCCCTTTCTTGTTTCCTTAGGACTGGGATTTTGACAGCTCCCCACTGTTGCTAGTCTCAGGATACACGACCATCCCTTTACAACCTCACCTCAATTATCCAGTTTGAGTAAACCATCTCTTTCA
>JAQZBX010015559.1:0-37406 GCA_029593785.1 Cabassous unicinctus | reverse complement strand
TGGGTGCCCCAAAATATATGAAGCAAACACTTACAAAACTGAAGGGAGAAATAAATGTCTTTACAATAATAATTGGAGACTTCAACACACCACTCTCATTATTGTACAGAACATCGGTAAAGAGGATCAATAAGGAAACAGAGAGCTTAAATGAATTAGAGCTAACAGACATTTATGGACCATTACACCCCAAAGTAGTAGGATATACATTCTTCTCAAGTGCTTTTGAATCTTTATCCAGGATAGATCTCATGTTTGTTCACAAAACAGGGCTCAATAAATTAAAAAAGATTGACTTTATACAAATCACTTTCTCTTATCATAAGGAAATGAAGCTAGGAATCAATTACAGGTGGAAAAAGGAAAATCCACAAATATATGGAGATTAAACAACACACTCTTAAGTAAACAGCAGGTCAAAGAAGAAATTGCAAGAGAAATTGCAAGAGAAATGTTAAGATGAATGAAAATGAGAACACAACATATCAAAACGTATGGGCTGCAGCAAAGACAGTGCTGAGAGATAAATATATAGCGCCCAGGACTTACTGTAAAAAAGAAGAAAGAGCTAAAAATCAAAGACCTAATTGCACACCTGGAGGACCTAGAAAAAGAACAGCAAGCTAATCCTGAAGTAAGCATAAGGAAATAAATAACAAAGATTAGTGCAGAAATAAATGGAATGGAGAACAATAAAACAAGAGAGAGAATCAACAAAACCAAAAGTTGGTTCTTAGAGAAGATCAACAAAAATCGACAAACCCTTAGGTAGACTGACAAAGAAAAAAAGAGAGATGATGCAAATAAATAAAATCAGAAATGAGAGGGGAGACATTTCTACTGATCCCACAGAAATAAAAAAAAGAGATCATAAAAGATACTATGAACAACTGTTTGATGCCAAAATAGACAATGTAGATGAGATGGACAAATTCCTAGTATTCCAAGTATAGCAGGAAGTTATGTAAAATGATAGCTTCCAACAAACTGAAAGGGATACATTAGACCAAAGGAAGACTTGGACAAATAGCTTGGTGAACAAAGAGCTTTCAATAGGGAGCTTACGTGGGGCCTTGCTCTCGATGATCCAGAGGGGAGATTCTCTCTCTTGGAGAGTCTGAGCCTGGTAGTGGTCTAAATCTTCTCTATGGCGGTGGGTGGAGAGCATGGTGCTTTCGAGGCTAGAGTCTGCACTTGCCATAAAGCAAGAAGGGTCTTTTGTATTACATATCTATGTGCTGATGGGGACAGTATGTGTGGGGGAAGCATGATTAAAAAGTGCAGTGTTCAAGACAAATAATCAAGTACTGGACATTTCCCAACAAGGCAGAAGTTACACTTGCACAGTAACTACCTAAGAGAACTATTTAAATAAAAGTGGTCAAGCAGTTCACAGATCAGCTTATTCTTAGAGTTTCTTGGGAGAGTCGTCTAAGCATATTATCAGTCACAAGCTCAGAAACACTTATTTCTTAAGGTTTGCTGTGTAACTATTAAGAATGAAATGCTGACCAAAAGGGGAAAGAACTGGAAGGGTTGTGGGAAAAATGCAGAGCCAAGTATGATACACCTGGAAACACACAAACAACTTACACTGACCGTAGGAGAAATAGAAGACTTCAACAAACCAATAACAAATGAAGAAATTGAAACAGTCATCAAAAACCTACCAAAAATGAAGAACCCAGGAGCAGATGGCTACACATTCAAAGAAGACTTACTATCAATCTTGCTCAAACTCTTTGAAAAAATTGAACAGGAGGGAATGCTACCAAACTCATTCTGTGAAGCCAATATCATCCTAATACCAAAGCTGGATAAAGATACTATGAAAAAACAAAATTACAGACCAATTTCTTTAAAGAATATAGATGCAAAAATCCTCATCAAAATACTTGCTAATTGAATCCAAGAGCACATTAAAGGAATTATATATACATCATGACCAAATGGGCTTTATCCCAGTACAGAGGTGGGCCAACACAAGAAAATCAAGCAGTGTAACATACCACATTAATAAATCGAACAAGAAAAATCACATGATCATTTCGATTGATGCAGAAAAGGCATTTGATGAAATACAGCATCCTTTCTTGATAAAAACACTCTGAAAGATAGGAATAGAAGGAAACTTTCTCAACATGATACAGTGAATATATGAAAAACCCACAGTTAACATTGTACTCAATGGTGAAAGACTGAAAGCTTTCCTGCTGAGATTAGAGATAAGACAAGGATGCCCACTGTCACCACTGTTATTCAATATTGTGCTAGAAGTTCTAGTGAGTGCAATTAACAAGAAAAAGAAATAAAAGTCACCCAAATAGAAAAGAAAGAAGTAAAACTCTTGCTATTTGCTGATGATAGATAGGATCCTATACCTAAAAATTCCTGAAAATCCACAGTAAAGCTACTAGAGCTAATAAATGAGTTCAGCAAAGTGGTGGGATACAAGATTAAATATGCAAAAATCAGTAGTGTTTCTTTACACTACTAATAAGCAATCTGAGGAGGGAGTCAGGAAAAAAATTCCATTTACAATAGTGACTAAAAGCATAAAATATTTAGGAATAAACTTAAGCAAGGACATAAATGATCTGTATTCAGAAAACTAGAAAACGTTGCTAAAAGAAATCAAAGATGACCAGGACAAATGGAAGGACATTCTGTATTCATGGATTGGAAGACTGATATCATTAAGATGTCAATTCTACCCAAACTGATTTACAAATTCAATGAAATCACAATAAAAATTCCAACACCTTTTTTTTTTTTTTTTACAGAAAGGGAAAGGCCAATAATCAAATTTATTTGGAAGGGTAAGGAGCTCTGAGTAGCCAAAAAGATCTTTAAAAAGAAGAACGAAGTTGGGGGACTCATACTTCCTGACTTTAAAGCATATTACTTAGCTACAGTGGTAAAAACAGCATGGTACTGGCACAAGGATAGCCATATTGACCAATGGAATTGAACTGAGAGTTCAGAAATAAACCCTCGCATCTATGGTCAGGTGAGTTTTGACAAGGCTGTCAAACCTTGGATTAGAACAGTTGGGTTAGAACAGTGTATTCAACAAATGGTACATGGAGAACTGGATATCCACATCAAAAGGAAAGAAAGAGGACACCTGTCTCACACCTTATACAAAATTTAACTCAAAGACCTAAATATAAAAGCTAGAACCATTAAACTCCTAAAAGAAAATGTAGGGAAACATCTTCAAGATCTTGTGGTAGGCGGTAGTTTCTTAAACTTTACACCCAAAGCATGAGCAACAAAAGAAAAAATAGATAAATGAGACCTCCTCAAAAGTAAACACTTTTGTGCTTCAAATGCCTTTATCAAGAAGGTGAAAAGGCAGCCTACTCAATGGGAGACAACATATCCGATAAGGGTTTGATTTCCACGTTATATAAAGAGATCATACAACTCAATGATAAGACAAGCAACCCAATTGAAAAATGGGCAAAAGATTTGAATTGACATTTCTTCAAAGAGGAAATACAAATGGCCACAAAGCACATAAAACGATGCTCAGCATCACTAGCTATTAGGGAAATGGAGATCAAAACCACAATGAGACATCATTTCACACCTTACAGAATGGCCATTATTAAAAACAAACAAGATGAAATGAGATTAGTGGTTATGTAGGTCTGAGGAAGGAATGCTAAGAGGTGTGGAGTCTTTCTTTTTGGAGTAATGAAATTGTTCTAAAATTTTTGAGATTATGAATGTACAATATTGTGATTATACTAAAAGCCATTGATTATACACTGTGGATAGAAAAGCCAGAAACAGCAGCTATGTACAGCAGGGGAAGCATAGAGAGATTGAGAGGTGAGGAATTTTCTTGTTTGTTTGTCTGCTTTTTGTTTATTATTATTGAAATAATGAAACAAACAAAACTACAAGGGCTGGAGAGGATATGGAGAAATAGGAACACTCCTTCACTGTTGGTGGGAATGTAGTAATGGTGCAGCCCCTGTGGAAGACAGTTTGACAGTTCCTCAGGAAGCTAAATATAGTATCTTGTCACTAGGAATATATTCAGAACTGAAGGAAGGGACACAAACTGACATTTGCACACTAAAGTTCATAGTGGCATTCTTCACAATTGCTGAAAGATGGAAACAACCCAAGTGTCCATCAACTGATGAGCAGATAAACAAAATGTGGTATACACATATTATGGAATACTATTCAGCTGTAAGAAGAAATGAAGTTGGGATGCATATGATAACATGGATGAACCTATTTTTAGTGAAACAAATCATACACAAAAGGATGGATATTGTATGGTCTCACTAATATGATCTAAATATGATGAGTGAACACATTGAGGTAAACTCTAATGGGTTACTAGGAGATAGAGTGTGGGTTGAGAAGGGGGAGCTGATGCTTAATGTATGTAGAATCTTTAATAAGGTTGATTGTAAATATGTGAAAATGGCTAGAGTTCATGGTAACACATTATAGTAAGTATAACTACCACTGCTGATTTATAAATGTGATTGTGGCTAAAAGGGGTAGACTAGGGATGTAAATGTAAATTGAAAGAAAGAGAAGAAAATCTAGAGACTGCATAATAGTGATTTTGGTAGTGGATGAGGATTGCAGTTAGTAGTACAAATACAAGATTATTCTTCTATTACAAGGTGTTAAGAATATGGTGATACATGGGAAAAATACAACTAGTGTAACTTATGGACTATAGTTAACTGTAATATTGTAATATTTTTGCAGCAATGACAAAGAAAATACTATACCAATTATAAGGGTCAACAGTAGGGGATATAAGGGGGTATGGGATTTTTCTTTTTTGGAGTAATGAAAACATTCTAAAATTGACTGAGGTGATAATACACAACTCTATGATGAAACTGAGAGTCACTGAGTGTGCACTTTGGATGGATTGTACAAGGCATAGACTATAACACAGTAGACTCTGTGGTGGATGATGGACTGTGGTTAGCAGTACAAATATGAGAATGTTCTCTCATGAGCTATAACAAACATCAATACTAATACATGGTGTTATTATTAGGATGGTTTGTGGGAAAAGTACATCGAATGTAAGATATGAACTACAGTTAGCTGCAGTATTTTGATGATGTTCTTCCATCATTTGTAACAAATATTCCACAACAGTGCAAGGTGTTGGTGGTGGGGCGATGTATGGGAATCCTGCATATTATGCATGATTGTTTTGTAAACGCACAACTTCTCTAATAATAAAACAATAATTGGCAAAAAAGAGAGAGAAGGCACAAATTACCAACATCAGCAATGAGAGAGGAGATTATCATAGTTTCTAAAGTTATTGAAAGGAAATAAGACACTATCAGGAACAACTTTATGCCAATAAATTTGATAACTTAGTTGAAATGGACAAATAATTCCTTGAAAATTATAAACTATTGAACCTCATTCAAGAGAAGTAGATTGCCTGAATAGTCCTATATCTATTACAGAAATTGAATGTGTAGTTAAAAACCTTTCCACAAAGAAAATTCTATGCCCAGGCGGCTTCAAAGATGAATTCTATCAAACATTTAAGGAAGAAATTGTACAGTTCTACGTGAATACTTCCAGAAAATTAAAAGGGAAGGAATACTTTTTTTTCCTTTCTTATTCATACTATAAGGCCAGCATTACCCTGATAACAAAACAAACAAAATCATTTTAAGAAAATTTTATCCTTCATGAACATATATGCAAAAAGTCTAAACAAAATTTTAGTAAATCTAATACAACAGTACATAAAAAGGATAATACATCATGACCAATGGAGTTTATCCAAAAGTTATGGGAGCAGGTGTAGCTCAGTGGTTGAGTGCCTGCTTCCCATGTACGAGGTCTTGAGTTCAATCTCTGGAACCTCCTCAAAACAAAAACACAAAAGTTTTAAGGTTGGTTTAACATTTGATGACAAATCAATGAAAGTCACCAAATTCTTTTTTTAAAAATATATTTTATTTTTTTTAATTTTCCTTTATCTTATTAAGTCACCATATTAATGAACTAAAAAAAGAGCAACATATGCTCATCTCATTAGATGCAGAAGCAGCATTTGAAAAATTCAACATCTATTCCTGATAAAAACTCTCAGCAAACTAAGAATAGAAAGGAACTTCCTCAACCTGATAAAGAACATGTATGAGAAATCTATAGCTAACATCACATTTAATGGGAAAAGAATGAATGTACTCCCCTTAAGAGCAGGAACAAGGCAAGGATGTCTGGTCTCATCATTTCTGTTAAACATTTTTAGCCAGGGCAATCAGGCAAGAGAAAGAAATAAAAGCCATCCATATTAGGAAAAAACAAACAAACTAAAACTGTCTTTAGTAAAAGATGACATGATCGTTTATGTAGAAAACTTTGTGAATTCTACAAAAATGATACTAGAATTAAAGTTTGAGTTTACTAAGGTTGCTAGATACAAGATCAATACACAAAAATCAATTGCATTTCTATACACTAGCAATGAACAACCAGAAATAGAAATAAATAATACTATTTATATAGCATCAATAATGTGAAATAATTAGGGGTAAATCTGACAAAATATGTGCACGACCTGTATACTAAAAACTGCAAAACATTGTTAAGAGAAATTGAAGACCTAAATAAAAAGAGAGATGTACCATGTTATGGGCTGGAAGAGTCTTTAATAAGAATAGACTTATTCTTATTATAGTTGTTAAGGTATCAAGTATCCCCAAGTTAATCTATAGATTTAATGTAATCCCAATAAAAATCCCAGCACACCTTTTTATAATGTATGGCATTGAGGTAAAGTTGGAGCAATAGATCTGTGGAACAGATTAGAGATTCCAAAAATATACCCATACTTTACAGACAAATGATTTTGATAAAGTGCAAAGGCAATTCAGTGGAGAAAAGATAATCTTTTCAGCAAATGATTCTGGAATAACTGAGTATATGCAAAACAAACAAACAAACAAACAAAAACACCCCACAAACCACCCCTCCAAAGAAAACCTTTTGATCAATACCTCTTACCACATTACAAAAATTAACTGAATATAGCTCATAACTCTAAATGTAAAACCTAAAATTATAAAACTGCTAGAAAAAATATAGAGAAAATCTTTGTGACTAAATATTGCTTAGATACATCAAAAGCACAAATTACAAAAGAAAATGATAAATTTTACTTCATCAAAATTAAAAAAGTCTGTTCTTTGGAAGACACTGTTAAGAGAATAAAAAGACAAGCCACAGACTGGGAGAATGTATTTGTAAAACATATATTTGATAAAGGATAAATAACCCAATTTAAAAATGGGCAAAAATTTTGAAACAAGCACATCACCAAAAAAAAATATGCTGTCTGAAAATAAACACATGAAAAGGCATGCATCATCAGCCATTATGGAAGTGCAAATTAAAACCAGAATGAGATACCAAGACATTCCTTTTAGATTGTCTAAGATTAAAAACACTGACCATACCAAGAGTGGGCAAGGATGTAGTAGAACTGCAACTATGGATGTAAAATGAGAGTATAAAATGGTACAGCCACTTTGGATAGTTTGGTAGTTTCTGAAAATATTTATCATATTCTTACCATATGACCCAGCCATTTTGCTTCTGGGTATTTACCCAAGAGAAACAAAAGCTTATGCCTACACAAGTACTTTTACATGAATGTTCTTAGCAGTTTCACGTCTAATAGCCCAAACCTAGAAACAACCCAAATACCCATCAACAGGTGAATAGATAAACAAATTGTATTATAACTAAGCAGTAGATTACTACTCAGAAATAAAAATCAATGATACAAGCAACAACACAGATTGAAGGTGTGAGCAGGTAACTGAGCCTAGGACCCCTAGGCAGAGTGATCCTGAACTAACCAATAGGAAGAGGGATCCTGAGTCAACCAATAGGTTAAGAGAGTTTTCAACCAATAGAATCCATTCCTTTAATTAATAGTCAGCCAATCAGCACCTCTTGTAATCAGCCAATCAGAATCACCTAGTTAGGATACCCTATTTACATAATATGCTAATCTGGTTTTCAAATCCTAACCAATGCCCTTGCTCAGAACCAATGACCGACTAATCAGAGCATTGCAGCTGGGGCTCCACCCCCCGGGGGGGGGGTGACATAGCTAAACTATATCAAGAGCTAACCTGAAGCCCTCGGTATTTATTCCATCTTTTCCGCGGCAAGAGGAACTTGGAGCAGAGAATGTCAAACTGCGAACACGAACTGAGCTATAACGATGAGCATTGGGCTGTGCTCTTCCGCCAGTGCCTCGGCCAGACTTGTGCCTTGGCCCAGGATTGAGCTGTAACACAGAAGGTGCTTCCACCGGCACCTCAACCAGGCTTGTGCTCTGGCTAGGCTTGAGCTGCAACTTCAGTGGACGTTTCCATCGTCACCCTGACCATGTTCAAGCTGTAACACTGAGCAGATTGAATAAAGTTTGATTGTACTGAGGTTGCGTTTCTTCGTTCTGAAGCCCATCCGAACCAGAAAATAAAAGTGGGGACAACAGAGATGACTCTCAAAATAACTATGCCAAGTGAAAGAAGGAAGACAAAAATAATACCACTTAGATAAAAGTCTAGAAAATGCGTCCTAATCTAAGGTGACACAATGCAGACCAGTGGTTGCTTGGGTATGGGAAGGGGTAGGACTGAATAGGGACAGCAGGAGGGACTACAAAGGGGAAGAAGAAAGATTGTGGTGGTCGTTTCATGGCTGTATATAGATGTCAAAACTTACCGAACTGTGCATACATCTATTTGCAGTTTATTGTATTGTATGTCAATTATACCTGAAATAGGGTTGTTCAACTAGTAATGGTGGTAATAGGGATGAAAAAGCTCTCAGAATATGTTTTCAAATTAATTTTTATATGTAAAATATTAGTTTGAAAGGCACAAAATGTCATGGAACCATTTATTTCTCCCAATGATTCTCTTTGAGTGACATGCTACAGTTTACTATGCAGTTATCTTTTGGTTGTTATCCATGGAGTGTTAGATAAATGTTCTTAGACCAACAAGTTTTGAAATCATTTTTTCTTTTAATGTTGTATAAATAATAGTGAAAAACATTTTCCAGTGTTCCCTTTGACAAAATGTGAAGACACCTGAAATTGGCTCATTATTTTTTGACTTGTTTCCTTTCAAATCCTCAGCAGGCAGTGTGCATGTCACAGAATTCTAAAAAGCAAGCACATCAAGGTGGTATCTGGGCTGGCTGCGTTCCTGCAAAACCCATGAAATTTTCACACCTTCACAAAGGAAGCTTTTAGAAAGAAACTATATTTGTTTCCTGTGAAATCATTATTAACTGTTCTTTGACTTTGACGCAAATGACACAGCATTTTTTAAAAGTCCAGGATATGAAAATTTCTGGAAAAGTAATTGTTTGAGAGTCCTGGAAATTCTTTAAAGCAGAGATTCTACATGAAATTTTTCTTTGGGGGAAATTGAAAATGTAGGAGCAATTGTTTTTTTCAGGTTTCTACACTCATGTGAAAGACGACTAGTCTGGGGATTGAGTCCTCATGAAAAGATTGCTCTACAACATTATCCACCAGTGCATTTCAGCCCTAAAAATGTGAAATCAACCTCTTTTACAATGAGGTTTTTGCATTTATTCCCACCTGGTTTTCCTCAATTGCCAATTGCTTCCAATTTCAGCTAAACTATGGTGGCTAACAGAGAATCTAAAATAATTGTATTTGTCACTTTTGTTGCATTTAAAGAATGCAGGCATCAAAGAGGTGTCCAAAGGTGAAATAGGGTAATGGATAGATAGAAGCCAGTGGACATTGCCTTTCTTTTTTCTGTCCCTTATTCAATTATGCCAGTTATGGCTCATTATGGGTATATATGGCTGATATTTCTAGATAGAGCCAATTGAGGCAGGTGCTTTGTCACGTCCCAAGATAGCTATTAAATGTCTCTGCATTTCAACCCTGACTGCTATGCCCTTGGTTCATTAGGCATTCTTGCCTTTGTTTGGCTTGTCGTTTTCCCCAAAATTGGAGTTCAAGAGTATATAAGTGAAGAGCTTGCACAAAACTCATTGAATAATTTTGCCCTTTAAAAACAATACAAATATATTTAGCAAGATAGATACATGTATTTGAGTAATTGTTTTGATAGTGTATTAGTCAGCCAAAGGGGTGCTAATGCAAAATACCAGAAATGGGTTGGTCTTCATAAAGGGTATTTATTTGTGGTAGAAGTCCACAGTTACCAGGCCATAAAACATAAGTTTCTTCTCTCACCAAAGTCCATTGCCACATGTTGGAGCAAGGCAGCTGCCGACGTTTGCCAGGGTTCAGGCTTCTTGGGTTCCTCTCTTCCCGGGGCTGCGTTTCTCTCCGGGCTTAGTGCCTCTGTTTCCCCCAGAAGGTCAGCTGTAGACTATAAGGCGAATGGCTCTCTTCTCTTCTCCTGGTGCCTTCTCTCCAACATCAAAACTCCAACATCAAAACTGCTTCTCAAAACTGCTCCCTCTGTCCTTTGCCTTGCCTTTTATATTTGATTCCCCCACCCACCATGGGGTGGGGCACAACGCCCTACTGACATGGCCCAGTCAATGCCCTAATCATAACTTAATCATGCCCAGATTAACAGATCAGTTTACAAGCATGATCCAATTATATTTTTGGAATTCATAATTACATCAAATTGCCAAACAGCTACATTCCACCCTCTGAATTCCAAAAATACATTACAATCCTCAAAAAAACTTAAATCAGTAACAATTTAAGTACAAAATAATATCATAGGCAGTTTAAAGAAATACAGTTTGTCTTCAGGCAAAATCCAGTCTGCTGTAGACCTCTGAAACTTACAAAACCATTTAACTGCTTCCAATACACAAATGGAAAGACAAATGATAAACATTTTAATTATCATAAGGAGAAACTGGGATGTTAAACATGAGTCATGGATCCTCTACCGTTCAGTGAACCTGCAGGACATCCTCCATTCAATTTCAAAGTCTGAGAGTCATTCTTAAGACTATAGTTTCTTCTCCTTGGGGCCACATGGAGACCCACCCTTTCCACAGTCTTGCCCAACAGCCATTTTCTTGGTTCCACCCTCATCAAGCATCTGGTTGTCAACCAAGCTCCAGACCTCACCCTCCAAGTGTGTTGGGGTGATTGCCACACCTTATCCAATCTTTGGGTTAGAGTCTTAGCCCCCCTAGTACAGTGAGTTGAAGATAACATTCCCCCTAATCTTTGGCTTACAGGTTCAACCCTCTCAGAGCAATGGATTGACTACCTGGCCTTCTCTAATCCATGGGGGACAGGTACACCCCTCTCAGACCTATGGGGTGCTGACCTTAACCACCCTAATCTTTGAGGAATGTGCTCCACCCTCCCTGTACCCTGGGGAGGCAAAACTCTCCCAGAACATCAGGTGGGAACATCCACCCTCTTCAACTGCTGGGGCAAACTCACCCTCTCTGTACACAGGGGTGGGACTCCTTTCCTGGCCCAAGGTGATGTCTTAATTCCAGATCTCAGCTTCCATGGGTTTCATCTTAAAGCTGTTTCTCCTTCAATTTTTCCTTTCCATGTCCTCTCTTGTTGTCCAAGCAAACAGTGGTTTTGTTCATACGGTGCTCTCAAAAATGTTGTTGGTTTAGCATGCAAGAAGCAGGGGTCCAAGCCATCAGACAGTAAGACTTTCCACAAGTCTTTCCGAGATAACTGCATCTTCAATTCTGATTTACAGTTTCCAGGTTTAGCTAAGTCTTCAAATGGGGCATTTTCATCTGGGAATTTGATTTCCAGAAACTTGGAAGTTCCAGAATCAGTTTCTGTTTTCTTTGTGCCCAAAAGTTCAGTCCTTAGTGTATTTTGCTCATCTAGTATTTTGCTATAAGCTGCAAGGAGAAGCCAAGCCATATTCTCTGAGTTTACCTTGGAAAGCTCTTCAGCTAAATGCACCAGTTCACCATTTTCAAATTCTGTCTTCCACATAACACCAGGAGTTAATCTTGCTAAGTTCTCTGCAACTTTAAAACATGGATCACCTTTCCTCCAGTTTCCAATAATAATTTCATCATTTACTTCTAAGGCATCATAGAAAGTCTCTTTAGCATCCATATTGCTATCAATAGTCTCTTCAAAGTGATCTAGGCCTTTTCCATCAAGCATTTCACAATACCTCCAAAAAATACTCCTTACCCATTTATAAAACCATTCCAGCATTTTGGTAATTGCAAAAGCACTACCCCACTCTTGGTACCAAATTCTGTATTAGTCAGCCAAAAGGGTGCTAATGCAAAATACCAGAAATGGGTTGGTCTTTATAAAGGGTATTTATTTGGGGTAGAAGTCGACAGTTACCAGGCCATAAAGCATAAGTTTCTTCTCTCACCAAAGTCCATTGCCACATGTTGGAGCAAGGCAGCTGCCGACGTTTGCCAGGGTTCAGGCTTCTTGGGTTCCTCTCTTTCCGGGGCTGCGTTTCTCTCCGGGCTTAGTACCTCTGTTTCCCCCAGAAGGTCAGCTGTAGACTATCAGGCAAATGGCTCTTTTCTCTTCTCCTGGGGCCTTCTCTCCAACATCAAAACTGCTTCTCAAAACTGCTCCCTCTGTCCTTTGCCTTGTCTTTTATATTTGATTCCCCCACCCACCACGGGGTGGGGCTCAACACCCTACTGATGTGGCCCAGTCAATGCCCTAATCATAACTTAATCATGCCCAGATTAAAAGATCAGTTTACAAGCATGATCCAATTATATTTTTGGAAGTCATAATTACATCAAATTGCCAAATGGCTACAGATAGTAATCTATAAAAATGCAACATAAAATTTATCAGTGAATTATATTCTGTGTCTATTTGTTCAAGTCATAAAATGCTGCATATATATGCCTATTGGTATTGCTATGAAGTGATAAGTAGCTTTTTTTTTTGTAGGCAGATGTTTATGACAGCTTTATTTAGAATTTCCCAAACTGGAAACAAGTCAAATATCTATCAACAAGAGAATGAATAAACAAATATGGTACATTCATAAAATGGAATATTACTCAGCAATAAAAATCAATGAAATATTGAAACAAGATACAACATGAATAGAGCAGAGAAGAATTATGCTGAAAGAAAGAAGCCAGACAACAAAAGAGTACATGTCGTGTGACTTCATTTATATAACACTCCAGAAAAATGTAAAATAATCTGTATTGACAGGAAGGAGATCCATGATTGCCTAAGGATCAAGGTGAATGCAGGAATGGTGGGAAGGAGGGGTTGCAAAGAGGTGAGAGGAAACTTTGTTCACTATTTTTTATTGTGATGATGATAACATGTATGTTTATACATTTCAAAAATTACCAATTATACTTTTAAAAATATAGTAATTTGTTATGTGTTAATTAGATATCAGTAAATCTATTAAAATTATGTGCTATTGGTCCAAGTTTAGACAAGATGTTTTTAAAAAAGATACTTAGAGTACATAAATGCTACACAAATATATAGGGATTCCCATATGCCCCACTCCCCATGCCTCCCACACCCTCCCATATAAACAACATCCTTTATCAGTGTGGCATATTCATTGCAATTGATAAATGCATCCTGGGGCACCAACACTGAGCATGGACCACAGTTCACATTGTAGTCTACACTCTCTCCCACACAGTTCTGTACTCTATGGGATGATATAAAATGACTTGTATCTGTTGTTGCAGTGCCACACAGGACGATTCCCAAGTCCCAAAAGAGCCCCCATATTACAACCATTTTTTCCTCTCCCTGCCCCCAGATCCTCCAGTGGCCACTGCCTCCACATCAATGTTGTAATATCTTCCATTGCTAGAGTCACAATATGTCTGTAGTAGAATACCAGCAAGTCCACTCCAGGCCATAGTTCATTCCCCAATCCTGAGGACTCTGGGATGGTGATGTCTACTGTACCTCCAATTGAGAGGGGGGCCTCGATCTCACACAGTCAATAGATGGGGCTCTCTTGCCTGCAGTTGTGGGCTCTCTTGTTTCCTTGGTATGGTGGTTGTCAATCCTCAACTCTTTGTTAGTTGTCCTGGGTGAGTCCAATGAGCTGGAGAGTAGGTGATGCAACTCTGCTAAGTTTCCGGTCCCAGCTGGCACATGGACAGGCCAAAGACTCCAGTCTCTTGGACGTACACCTACAAACTCCAGCACCAAGTATAGGTTTAAATAGAAGGGACAGATGAGCCATGTGTAGGGAAGCCATAAGTGAGTCCAACTCTGTCACTCTCAGGAGCACAAACTCCAAAGTAGGGTCCACTGGCAAGGCACCAAACTCCGGAGCTATCTGCCCCAACCATAGGACCTGGGTGTCTCCAGAACCCTCAGGAGCCCCACTATTTGGGGTAGTATCCGCTTTGGCAGTCTATGAGATCCTGCTGAGATGTGCACAAACATTACCTCTGGGATGACCTCCTGACTCACTTTGAAGTCTCTTAGCCATATAAACTTATTTGTCTTTACCTTCCTCCCCTTTTATTTGAGGTCTTTTTCCAGTAGCACTGCTAGTTGGTACTTGGTAGGAATCCCTCGGTGCCAGGGAGGCTCATCCCTGGGAGTCATGTCCCACAATGGGGGGAAGGTAATACATTTATATGCTGACGTTGGCTTAGAGGGAGGTCACATTTGAACAACAAGGAGGCTCTCAGGAGGCAACTCTTAGGTACTCCACAACACTAAGCTAAGTTTCAATTTTAAGAGCAAAGGCTCATAAGCATAGTCATCAATATCAAGGGCCCATCAGTCACTGCCCCTGCACTTGGGGGACTGTTGCTGCTCCATTAGAGAACACGGCAGAGCTCTCCAGGATGGGAATTCAATATTCTCTTGGTTATTGTGTGAATCTCCACCCACTGTGACAATGCCCTGTGAACATTGAACATATTTATATACCTTATATGTATGCTCAGGTGGACTTCCTCCCATGTATCCCCCATCACTAACACTCCACACCAATGATCCTCCCCTGCCCCCAGTTTTAACACTTCTGTGATCCAAAGCTTCTTAAAAAATGAAGCCAGTAAAATAGCCAAATACAATTAATAGGAAAATGAAATAATAATGATAAGTTTAAATATAAGAAACAAAATTCATAAAAATTTAAAAAAACTAAAAATAAAATAAAATTAAAAGATTGGGATATTAAAAAATAATGAAAAATATTAAAATTTTTTTTGATATTTTGCCTTTCATCACTGTAATATCTGGTGTCCTGTATGTACAGTGACGTACATTTATTTCTTCCATTTATTTCCCAGGGTCTTACTTTTTTTCATTTTGTTTTCAGAGAAGTTTTAGGTCACAGTGAAGTCACATTTAGAATACAGGGAACTCCCATATACCCAACATCCTCCCCCTTTTACCCCTTCCCGTATTAATACCTTTTTATATGTGGAAGGTACCCTTGTTACAACTGACATACAAGTATTGAAATATAGCTACTACCCATGGTCAATGGTTTATATTATGGCTTACATTTTAGACCTTACACTTTTATAAATTTTGAAGATATTTAACATGGCCTGTGTCCATCATTGCAAGATCATGTAGAACACTTCCATTGCCCACTAAGTATTCCCTATTCCATCTATTGTATTCCTCCCTTCCCCTCCCAATAACTAGCTTTTATATGTGGCTTGTGACATACAACTCAATGCTTGGTAATCTGATATTCATACACATTTTTTTCTTTATTGGCTTTTGATTAGAATGAGCCAAATATTTGAAATATTCATGGTGCTTTTCTTGTAAGGGTCAAACCATATAAAAATATTTATTTTTAGTATTATCAGTGTTCTGTTTTACAGATACAAAAATAAAGGGCCAAACTGATAATTACCTAAAGTTTTATAAAAGGTCAAATTATATTTCAGGTATATTTGAATTTCCTAAAAATTTTGAATCTAGCTTTTTCTGGGATCCTACACATTTTTACATGGACTCTTGAGATATTCTTTCAGTTTGTCCCTGGTGTGGATAAATCCTAGGGTGGCTTCCATGATTCCCACCCCCTGGTGTTCATGCCCTGGTAATTCCTTCCCTTTGACTGTGGGCAGTATCTGTAGCTTGTTTCTAGCTAATAGAATATGGCAAAGGTGAAGTGATTTTGCAGATGTAAAGTCCCAAATCAGTCAATTTAGAGTTAATCAAAAGGGACATTATCCTGGATGGGCCTGACTTAATTAGATGAAAGCCTTAAAAAGAGGGATTGGGCCCTCCCTGAGGTGAGAGACTCTCCTCATTTCTGCCTTTAAATACATAAACAGCTACAAAGAAATTGGCCATGTTGGAGAAGCCCATGTGGCAAGAACTGTGAGTGTCCTTTAGGAGCTGAGGGTGGGCTCTAGCAGAAACTAAAATTCTTAGTCCTTCAACTGCAAGGAAGTAAATTCTGTCAACAACATGAGGGAGCTGGGTAGTAGATACTTCCCCAATTGAGCCTCTGATGAGACCTTAGCCCTGGCTGACACCTGGATTACAGCTTGGTGAGGCCTGGAAGCAGAGAACTCAGCTAAGCTGTGCCCAGATTTCTGATCTACAGAAACTATGAGATAATAAATATGTGTTGTTTTAGGCCACTAAACTTGTAGTTATTTGTTACAGAGCAATAGAAAACTAATACAGTCCTCTTGTTTCTAATTTCTTCCTTCTAAATTTACTTTCTTGCTTTAGCTAACATGATCTTTCTAAATGAAAATTTTGATTATATTTCTCCTGCTTAAAATTCTACAGAAGGCCCTGTGGTTTAATAGATGAAGTCGAAAGTTCCCAAGTGTGTGGAGTCTTAATTGGCACTCACCTACTTTTTCCTCCTCTTCTCACACTGTTCTTTTCCATGCATCCTGTGCTTTCATAATTTAACTACCATGTATCAAACACTTTTTCTACTTCTCTGCCTTTGTGTATGTCCTTTATCCTTGAATTATCTATTTTCTCCACTCCTTGGTAGTTAATAAGGCTGTTCCCAATATGCCTGTTCTCTTCCTTCTGGGCACATTGTAGGATGGTACTTCCCTTTCTCATTGGAGCTAAGCATGGCTGTGTGACTTGCTTTAGCAAATGAAAAGAGAGCAGAGGTGATGCATATAGGTAGAGATTTGAAGAGCTGGTATGTGATTTGTCACATGCCCTTTTCTTGCTATAGCAACTGGTGGTGCTCCAGATGGTGGAGGATCTGTCAGACTGGGTCCCAAAGTAAGGGGATGTTGAGAAGAGTCTTCTGGTCAACTCATGACAGACAGGTTCTGCCAGCAAAAAATAAATCTTTGTTGTTATAAGTCACTAAGATTTGGGAATTTTGGGTTACTGTGTGGCATAACTTATGTCATATCGGCTGATACAAACCACCCCTCTTGCTGACATATTCATTCTATAGGACTCAACTCAAATGTCTGACCTCTCAAGGAGAGTGAAGTGTTTTCTTCCCCATTCCAACATACTCTTTGATGTACCTCTATATTGCTTTACTGTCTATCTCATAGATTTCTGTGAGAACTAGATAAATATATAAAGTGCTTATTAACAATGGCTGGCACATAAGTGCTAAAAAAGTCAGTTATGATCATTAGTATTATTTTATAGCACTTCTCTTGTTTTATTGCAATTGTCTTTTAAATATTTGTCTTCTTTTAGACTATGGTCATTTGGAGGGCAGGCACTTTCATCACTGTCTCAAAGATACCTGGCCCAGTGCCCGGAACATAGAAAGTACTTATTACATATTTGCTAGTAAAGGTATATTTGACATATATCAGAAATCCCTATTTCTAAATTTCTTCATGTAGAAACATACTACTAATGTATATTATGGTACCATAATTTATAGTCAATGTGTAAGAAAAAAAGTTATGCTTTTCATTATTTTTATAGTATGTGAACATGGAGAAACAGTTGCTAGGCTACAATATTAAGGATATAACCTTGAGTTCTGCCTAAGTTACTTACCTTTTTAAACTTATTTTTCCTTATTTATAAAATGGATACTTATCTCATAGGGTTGTTTTAAGAATCAAGTAATTTTTGTAAAATACTTAGCACAGTGCTTAACATATGGGAATCATTAAATTACTTATTATTTTTGTGTGTATTATTAGTTCTTATTTTTTCCTTTGATTTTCTCAGCTTGCTTGACCTACATGTTTTTTGTTGGCTTATAAACCTAGGAGCTTAATACTTGCCCCTTTCTTTTTCATAGAAATGACATGATCATTAATATTTTTTTTACCACATGGCTTGAGTTTTATCCTCCATGGCAATTGTAAGTGGCATAAAATAGTACCATCTATATTTAACTATTTGAATCAAAAACAAAACCAGATGTCCTGTTGTCATTATATAAAACACTCAGCAATGCATTTAGCATTCTCAATATAATAATATTCTACAAAGAAAACTGTACTTATCCAAAGAGATGTTAGAAGTGAAAAGTACATCTTACATATCTTTCCTGCCAATATCACAATTACATCATTTCTATCTCAAAGAGCCAAATATTATCTGTATTAAATCTAGATGTACCATTTTTTATGGATCCTTGCATCTTTAAAGGTAGCTGCCCCAAATACTCTCAATGGGTAATCTTTAACTCATTCTAGAAAAGCTGTTCAATTCTTTTCAAATGAAATTGCAATCTAGTTAAAACTAAGTATCCCTTTAGAAACAGAATAGAAGAGTGAAGAAGATTAAAAAAGAAAACGGTCCAAAATGTGACTCATTCCTCTAGTTTGAGGTTTTAAAGAGACATGCAAGGGAGAGCAGAATATAGATTTTCATTTCTTGGTGAGTAAAAAATTACCTTAGTGGTAAAGTGGATACCATTTTGCATGAAATACTGCAATTTCTTGAAAGAGTAATCTAAAAACTTATTTGGATTGTTGTTAGCAAAGTTCATACCAAGTTTCTTCAAAACACAGCTCCTAATCTTTTTCTAAACTTTTCACAGAACTATGATGGTAGAATGAGGAAAATATTTTATTAGAAAATGTTTCCCCCTGCATCATAATGAAATCCCCAATTATCATAGTTCAGAGCATGTCCAAAACGAATTACAATACTCTAAAATATAAATTGTGGTGAGTTATTTGGGATTGATTTTTTTCTTGTAAAATGTTTTTAAAGTTAGAAGTATTGTTAAATGGTTGGGCCAGTTTTCATTTATTTAGCTTTTAGAAGAAATTAAAATACTATGTTTCACCTTCTAGCACAGGGGTTCTTAGCCAGGGGTCCACGGACCCCCAAGGGGTCCGTAGAAAGATTTCAGGGTCTGTGAGCTTGAATTGAAAAATATCAATCTATTATCTTCATTTTCTCTGACCTCTAACTGAAATCTAGCATTTCCTTCACTAATGAATGTATGCAATAAACTACAGTAGCATTCATTTCAATCACATTACAGTTGTTGCATAGCTCGAAAAATCACTTACGCTTATCCATACTTTGAAATTACGGTAGTTGTTAGACTCGATGCTAGTTGAGTGTCATAAAACTACCTGCTGCTACAATGTGAGAAGCGTCCCATGGCTTTCACCTGACTGGAAAAGGGGTCCACGGAACAAAAATGGTTAAGAACCCCTGATCTAGTATGACTTTTCTTTGCCTCAATTTTTCTCTTTGTAAAGTGGGACTACAGTTTATTGCTTGCCATAGCCCAAAACGTTAGGTTGCATGTTTGAAAAATATGATTCTTATAAATTCTTAACTAAAAATATTTAATGAAATACTGTTTTATTTTCATGCCAGGAGAGTTCCAGATTAGAAAATGCATATGCATTAGAATTGGCAATTATGTACTTGAAAACAAATATAATGCCACTGTCACCAATATTTACTGGGTCATAGATGTTAATACAAATATCTAACAGCAAGTAATGATGTGCCTGGTTTGCGGATATAGCACTTATTGTACTCATGAAAATAAGAACAGAGACACTTTCTTCTGGGAAGCAATATTTACCTCCTTTCCTATAAAAGAAGGTCTTTACTGCATGAGAGGAGTAATTTAGAAAAAGTCTTTTATGAAAAAAAAATGTCATATTGCACCTTTTAATTCAGAACAATATGTGCATTTTCAGAGGTATAAGTTGTCAGCTCCCATATTCTAACATGGGCAGAAAAGGCATTTTATTTCTATAACAATCCCTTTTCTAGTGTAGGTGTCTGATTTGCATGGGTGTGGAAGTCAAAGATGGCTTGGTTCCTTCCTTGGTTTCTCCTTTTGCTGTGTGGCACAATCTTGGCTTTATCATTTGTACAATAGGAACACTAACATCTATCTCCCAGTGTTGCTGTGAAGTTTAGATAAACTCTTGTAAAGCATACTGCCTGGTACAAGATAAGCACTTAATATCTGTTACTATTATTATTGTGAGCGTGGTACTTTATACTTTACAAAGTACTTTCATATTTTGGCTCTAATTTGAGATAAGTTTCTGGATGTTAGCACAACATTATCACAGAACTAGGTACAAGTATTTGGCAAGCATGATTGCTACTGAATTTGTTCTGATGAAAAGGCAGCAGATTAAATTGCCTCTGTTTTGATGTAAGATCACAATATGTTAAAAGTACTATTTTTAAATTTAAATTGTCCCTGACTTCAAACCATGTAAAGGCATAATTTTATTTCATTCACCGTTGTGGGGCTTTATCCTTCTAAGTTATCTTTTATCCCCATTTTACAGATGGGGAAGAGAAATGTGAAATACCTTCCTAACGCCAGAGGGCAATTGGCTCTATGAAACACTCACTTTATGATGGAGTGCTTAGAATGTGCTATCTTCTGCTCTGGCTTGGACCTGAAATTTTCAAATCTTGTTTGTAAGCTTCTGAATGTATAGAAATGAAAAGGGGCCATTAATATAGAGGTGGTGTGAAGGCTCTGGCAGCTGCCCTGCCATGTTCAGTCCTGGTCATTCGTGCCTTTAATCTTCTCAGTGAACAGCAAGTTTAAATACATCTTAAAAAGTGCTCTGTAACCTCCAACCTTAAGAAGATGAAAAATGGTTTGAGGAGCAGTTAAAAGCCCCATTATATGTTGAGTAATTTTTTTAGCTAGATTTCCTGAAAGCACTCACATTTCACCCAAAGGTTGAGAAATTTTTCCTCTCTTGGTTTGGATGGAGCTGGGTTTTTTGCCAGAAGGGATTACACTGGTAATAATCTCAAATAACCTATGAGAGTACTCAGCTTTAGGGTGTGTTTTAGGAGGCAGATGACAATTGTTGTCATTCTTTCACATCAAAATATGCTCGTGATAAAGGTAGCCAATTTGCATACTCAGTAAAGATATCTGGGTTGCAATTGAGCTAATTGACAAATTTTAGTTGTTTCCTGGGGACTAAAAGGTTCTAAGAGCCTAGTGGGAAAAGGGAACATATGTGGAGCCCCTATTATTCCACTTTGATTTATGCACATTGCTATTTATGAATGGCTTCCTTTTAATTAGGTGTTTAATTTAAAACAGAACCTGAGACTATAATAACTCCCAAAGCACAAACTTGGAACGTTAGCCATTTGGCATGGGGGGCGGGGGGGATGGTGGTGAGGGAGGGGGGATGGGGGGATTAAAAAAGCCTTTCATCACAAGGGTATAGTTGATTGTACAACACATAAAAGAATTTTTTTATTATTTTATATTTATAAATATCATTTTATAGGATCATTAAGAAAGCATCATTGTGGGAAACAGCTTTCACTGCTAAATAAAATCTAATTTCTGATTTCCAGAATTACAATTTTTTTTTGTTATAAAATGTCTACCTCAATGAGCATATTTATTTTTTATTTCTATCATTTTTTCTTTAATTTTAAAGGAGGTTTAGATTATATAAATGTTAAACAGAAAATACAGGGGATTCCCATCTATCCTATCCCTCCCCCTCCCACAGAGCATATTTCTTTTTGACTTTTGAGTTCGGGATCTTTAATTCTGGTGCTATCCAGAAAAATTGTTTTGAAAAGAAGAGAAAAAAATCAGAATATTTCCTAATTTCTTGTTGCTTTACATATTGTACCTTTAATAACAAATCTGAAGGCATGATTTAGAACAAAAGCAAATGGAAAGGACATTAAATAATTAACATTCATAGGAAAGAAAGTGGACTCAACTAAGTGATCATAAATTACTATACCCCTCAAACTCTAACACCCTTGAGAAAAACAATGCATGGCAAATAATGCTTTAAGACTTTAACAATTCTCTTCCCAGCTGAAAATGAAAACAAAAGTGTTTTGTGGAATCATTCTGAGGGAATCTAAGGAGTTTGAGCAAAAAGGAACTGGTCTGTTTTATACTTCATAGGCGAAAATGTTCACATTTTAGAATAGCATTGTGTGATGATTTTTTAATGGGAAAATAAAATATAGGTGGCTTCTCCAAGAATCAATATCCTCTTTTCTCCGTTCTTGGTGTTTTGCAGGCTGATTAATTTGCAGAGGTTGGGTTTGATTGCTGCTGAAGTTGAAAGCATTATAGATTCTCTGTTATTCTTCAATCCACTTGGCTGAGTTCTATGGTTCTCTATATATTTATCTACCTTTCCACATGGTGCTTAGCACACTGTAACTCTGGGCCTCTTCTAAACATATTGTGAAAATCTATTGTGCTGAACTCTCAGGTCTCTTGCTGTGAATTGGCAACTACTCTTCCCCCCACCCCCCCTCAGGAGAGCTGTTCTGTCAGGTAAAGGTAAATGAACCAGATAGAAACAGGCATTTAGAAAATAGCTTTGTGTGTATATGAAGGATGTAGCTGGCTAAATTTTCAAAGCAAAAAGGAGAGGCACTGAAGATCAGTAAAAAAATATAATTCATATGGCAATTAAAGAAAATAATGACTCAGAAAACTTCAACAACATGTAAATGTGTGGATTTTTTAAGTGGTTTAATATTTCCAGTCTTATATAACACCCATATTGTACTGGCTTGGTTATAGTTGTTGGCCATCAATCAGTCCTTGAACAACATTTTTTTTTCGGTTTCTAATGGACAGCTAATTAAATGGACTATCTCCTCAATATACTCTAAATCACTTCTTTTCAAAAGTTTGAAATAGAAATAAAGCATAAAAGTATGAACTTTTTTGTCCAGTCTAGCTAGGAATGTTTTTGACAAATCTTCTTATCGAATATTTCCCTACATTTGAAATATTTCATCATGAAATGGTAGAATTACTCGAAATACTTTGACTTTTAAACATAGGCATATGCAAAATTGCATAAATGTGTATGTTGGGAAAAAAAACTGGTCGAAGTTTGTATAGAGCCAAAGGTTAAGTTGGTTTAAGTACAAACTGGGTCAAGTATTGCAATATAAAAGCCTTTCAATATATTTGATCCATTTTTTTAGTCATTTGATGATAACTTACTGCACAATTTGTTAGAGTGACTGTGGAAACCATGGTAAAAATACAAACTATTTAAAATCATGCCTTTTAAAGAATATGATCAGTAACTCAGTTATAAGCTAAATATGTTTCTTCTGTAAAAAGGGATTTATGCTTTAATAATTATGATCTGTAAATGATTCTTCAATTGGTACTTGTTTATTATTATTTAATTCATTATATTTTCTGAAAATTAAATATAACATTAAAATACTTTTTGTTGTTGTTGTACTGGGGCTGGGAATTGAACCTGGGACCTTGCATGTGGGAAGCCAGTGCTCAACCACTGAGCCACTGGCTCCCCTGAGTTGTTTTTTTTCTCTCGCTTATTTATTTATTTATTTATTTATTTATTTATTTTTAGGAGGCACTGGGAACCAAACCAGGACCTCTCATTTGGGAAGCAAGCGTTCAACCACTAGAGCCACATCCACTCCCCTAAAATACTTTTATATAAAGTCTAAGAATAAAATAATCTGAATTCTTTCCCAGAAGCAAATCCAGAATTATGTTGGCTAACGAACATCATTATTGCTACCCCAAACAGCTACTTAAGAAATTTGCTCCCAATTAACCTTATAGACAAATGAAAACCATCATCTAAAAATGTATACATTTATTTCTGTAATTATATAAATTCCTCAGCATTTCTACAATATCAGAATAAACCACTTTCAATATAAATTTATAGATCAGAGTTGGAAGCAGTTCCTCTATCCTTTGCAAACAGCCTTGACTGCCTATTCTGAGTTCAAAACTGCCTTAAAATGTGTAATTTTTTTTGTATACAAAAAGCATTCTAAAATTGTATTAAGCAGTTATTGTGCTGAAAGAATGACCCTTGCCATCCTTTGTTTACTGAATGTCAAATTTTCATTTGTATTACAGCTGTGTACCATAGCAGTTTCGGTTTTGTATGAAGGGCAACTAATGCACAAAACAGTTAAACCACAGAGTAGTAATTAGTCTGGAAAAGATCAAAGTGTGCTCTTCTAAATCCAGCCAATTTGCTCTGGGTGTGCAAAACCAGTAGTCTTTCTTTTGCTAAGGTCTCTTATTAATTTTTCCTTCTGTTTGTTGCAGAGCAGCTGCTTAACTGTCAGTCCAACATCCTGCTTTTAAAAAAATCCATTTTGATGCCACAAATGCAATTTCAATGGATTTAGAAATAATAACTTTTTTTCCTACTTCTAGGAGATAGAAACTTGAAAGTTTTCAGCATCTGGAGAGGGAAAGAAAGCTATGTAAGGCATACCACTGTTTGGATTTGTTGCTCCAGAAAAAGCTGAAGAAGAATGATCTGTAAATATTTCTGCTTTTAGTGCTTATAACCAACTCTGTCTCTATCACTTTATATCTATTGCTCTCTTCTTTTCTTAATGTACGTTCTTTTTTATCCTTATGGTCATATTGTGACTTTTCACAGAAAAATTACTCAGTGCTCCAAAATATTAAATTCAATACACTTTGCTGAAAAAAATCTTAAACTAATAGTTCACACATCTCAGGATAAAAACAGCAAAATAAGTAGTTTCACTTGCTATTTGCTTGATATAATTATTATTTCTGAGCAAGTATGGAAGTGGCAGTTGAGGATGATGAATAAATATTATCACAGTAGGTAAGTGAGATAAAACTTGTGAAAAAGAAAAAGAGTAAAATATCACCACTTAAAAATGAAATATGATCTTGGAGAATATATTTTAAGTGTAGTATATGTGTTCCTCCCCTTCTCCATTTCTGTCATTTTTCCTCTCAACATTCTTTCGGCCCAAAGTAGAGAGAGAAATAAAGGGATTAGTTTATTGATTCCTGTTAATATGGCAGCTTTTCCATAATTGTTACCCTCAACTCTGCTCAAATATTATATATATTAATTTTTTAAAGTAAATTTCTTTACCCAAGCAATGAATACTAACATATATTAACTAAGTGAATATATTTTTTCTATGTCTAGTGTTGCAACAATTTTCTTGGCTTCAAAACAAACCATTTAAATTTGATTCTGAGCTATAGTCCACTCCAAACACATGCCAAATCTTTGTTTTGGTGTCAATATAAGTAAGCTAACTAGATATGAAAATACAGCCAAGCCAAACAAAAAGTGGAATGATACATAAAATTAGCATAATGAAGAGAAGCACATTCAAGTAATTTGCAATAATTGATTCATAAACAAATGTGTAATGTCAATGGAACTATCACATAGATATGCTCTGGAATCGAACAGGAATTTAGTGCTTTTGAAAAATGACAAAATGACCATACAAGGAAGTTAAGGTATCTATCTCTCTCTTCATATAACAGTTACCAACTAGGCACTAACTCCTTATTTTACTCTGAACTAACCATGACATACTAAATGTACTTGAGCTTTAGTGCTCTTCATCCTTTCATAATGTTAATTGGTGCCTTATTAAAATCTGTTCTTATCCTTGTAGCCTTTACGATGCATTAATTTTATTCAGCTCACCACTATTTGAGGAGCCAATTCTGAAAATGCCAAATAGTGTGATGGGAATAAATCAATATACTATACATGAAATAAATATATTTAACTTACATCTACAGATACTATTAGATATAGTCTTGAGATTCAGATAAAATCTCATTGATTATCTTTCCTCAGCCACATCTAGGCCTTGACCTGAATCTCTCTATAAGACAATTTAAAGCACAGCATTTAGCATTTAAAATTGCTTTGGGGAATGTGCACATAATCTCATTTAGAAAATCCTGAAAATGTTTTGGAATGAGAAAATTTTTTAAAGATATTGGGGAGAATGAGAGGTTATAGAAAACTGGATAGAGTTTTTCTTAAAAAAAAAAGAGAAGCTAATTTGTGAATTGGAAGTTGGTGGGTTAATTATCAATTTAGACTAAGTTATTAAAATGGTGGTTTGTGAATCCTCACAAAAGTAATTTTCCCTGTCCAATGCAATACAGCAAGAAAATGATATAAAAATGATAGACAAATGCAAAGATTGTAAGGGAAAAAACAATATTGTCATTTTTCTCAGAAGATATGATCATTGTCCTGGTTTGAGTCTTTTGTGGACCTCAAAAATTATGTTTTTAAGCTAAGCCATTCCTGTGGGCATGGGACCCTTTGGATTGATTGAATTCAGTTGGGGGCCTTGTATTGGAGTACTTCAAAGAGCGTGACCCAGGGCGGGTCTCAGCCCTCTTGCTGGAGTCTCTTGTAAATGGGAAAGACATTTAGAAACACACAGAGAAAGAAAGCTTTATTACCCTGCCATGTGAGAGAGGATCCAGGATTGCCCACAGCTCAGGGAGAAAGGGAGCCTACAGAAAAATACCTAGAGGTTAAGAGAAAGACTGGGAGGCTGGAATTAGCAAAGTAGCCTGAAGCTGAAGAGACAAGGCCTGGGGAGTCATATGCCTGATTGCCACAGCTGAGTTCAGGAAGAAGCACGCCTAGAGGAGAAGGCAGAGTCCGGCAGCCATTGTGTCTTGCTATGCCGTGGAAGGAGTCCAGGATCGCCATCAGCTGCCTTTTGGTGAGACAGCATCTCTGATGATGCTTTGATTTGGACATTTTCACAGCCTCAGAACTGTAAGATTTCACCCTAATATATCCCCATTATAAACATTTTGGTGTTTTTGCATTGGCAGCCTTTAGCAAAATAAAACAATCAAACAAAAAATTTAAGACAATCAACAGATTATTAGAATTTATGAAAGAGTTCAGTGAGGTTGCTAGATAAAAGTCCAACAATAATAATAACAACAACAAATATCAACAAAGGTCTTCTATACTTGTGCTAACCAATTAAAAATATAATGGAAAATATGATGCCTTTCATTATAGCTACAAAACTAGAAATATCTAGGAAGTGACTTAACAAAATGCAGAAAATATTTATGGAAAATATAATTTTATTAAAGTACACAAAGAAACATTTGTATGATCATTGCTTTTGGAAAAGAGTTTGGGGCATGGTAGACACTGAAGAAATATTAATTGAATGGATGTGTGAATCTGAATAAATGGAGAAAGATGCCATTTTCATAGATGGGAAAAGTTGACCTTGTAGAGCGCGCAATTTCTTTTTTATGTAGTTCCAATGTGGTATGGTAAGACATAAGGAGATGGGATAGGATTGGATATGTAGTATAAGGGAGACCAAAACAAACAAACAAGTGAACAAAATAAATAAATAAATAAAATAGGATCCATGCAGGGACTGATGCTGATAGAGTGCCATGAACTAATCAATCCAATAATGTGTTCCTGAGAGCCAGGAGGAGCAATAAGAAATGACAGAATTTTCAATGAACCAAAACTAAAAAGTAATAAAAGAAAGCTGGAAGATATGGCTGATATGCTTGATTAACTGACCAATGGGTTGACCTGAGCAAGATGAAATGAAATAATGGTAAAGTCTTGGTCTTTGGTCCAAAAATGGAACAGCAAATGCACAGTATGGAGAGAATTAGCAATATCACATGTAAATAAGATTTAAGAGTTTTAGTTAGTCTTAAGTTTAATATGAATAACAGGATGATATAACTGACCACCTCTCCTTCCAAAAAAGAAAGAAAAATAAGGATTTTAGACTGAATTAATTAATAAAGTGTAATCACATAAGCTGACAGCTCTCAACTTTATATTTGTAAGCCCAGCCTTCTGACGTCAATATTTATTTCTCAAAAGCATCTCCTATTCAGCAGGTAATATTATTTTTTCTTCCAACTCTGCTGTTCTCCTGGCAATTTCTGCTCGGGAGGCCCTGTCTTGAGGAATGCATCACTCTCTGTGATGTCACTTATGCCAAAAACTAGGGAGTCAAATCATCCTCAGTTCTTGACCATCACATATTTAGTTTACCAAGTTCACTTTAGTTCACTTTAGCCACTGTTCATCTCTCCTCTCCATTGCTATTTTGTTGGTCTAGACCTGATTATCTCTCTGCTGAACCATCAAAATAGTTTCCTATCTGGTTTATGTCCAACCTTGGATAGCTATGTATACTGCTTCTAGAGTATACTAAATACAAATTTGATCATCTTATTTCCTGCTCTAAACCCTTCAATAATTTTTCACTTAGCCATTCCATTGTCTAAATATGTGCAAAATCCATAAAAATATTTGGAGCATGCATCCACAATATGTATGTATTCATTTGTTTTGAACATGATAAAACATACATACAATAGAATTTTTAAAAGGATGAGCTACCATACAATTTAATTAATTAAAAATATTATTTATTTATGGAACAAATCAGAATAGGTAATCTATTTTTACAATATGATTAAATATATTTCATTATTTTTAAAAACTTGATGACTTTTTTTGATATAGTGGCTCAAAGTTCAGTTTATTTTGATACTTGGTCTTGACTGATTAAAAACTGGATTCCACAAACCATATGGAGATCCAAATGGATGCATATGGAGACCTATTGACTGGGTTAATGCACTTTTTACTTTTCAGTCCCATTCATCAATTATTTGAATGGTTTTGCTGAAATTCAGATGATAAATTTCCATCTTCCCTTATTTCAATTGTTTGTTTTTGTGAACTAAGGTGCTACATTTTAATATTTTTAACAAATGGATTAAAAACTCACTGAAACTCTTTGTTTGAAAAATTTTAGAACTAGTAAGAGAATTTTACTTTCATGCTTTTAGGTGTGTAATTTGAGAATGATACTCTAACATTGTTTTTGGCAACGACATTACATAATGGCAATATTGCCATTTTGAAAATGCTCTATTCATACACATTTCTTTTTTGAAAAAAGTTATTTTCTCATTTGTTAAACTCTCTTTAATTTGAAAGGACAGATTAAGTCTGTTCATTTATTTTTAAAAAATACTGCTAGGTAATATGTTAATGACAATCTATTCTCTTCGTAGGAAAGGTAAGCAAATTTTGAACATTTGCTATTTTTAAGAGAAAAATACAGAGCTCACTTTAAATATGAAAGTTCTTTTTAAGTTCTTTGTTGTGAGATAATCAACAAATCTCTGTGTAATATGTAAGATTTTCATGATAATTTTTTTACCTCATTAAAAGGTGATTTAAAAATGTTATAACGATTTTCCTGTACTTTAAAAACTTAGTTTTTATAAAATTAACCCCATCAGTGAAATGCTGAGGCATGTTGAACTCACCTACCTTCACCATTTTGCTGCCAAATCTTGCTTTTAATGATGTGGGTGATGAATTTCACATATGACTCTACCCTTGTCACTTTATCCTGGTATCGCTTTCTTTTTTCTCTTTTTTAGTTAGTATTTATACTCAGTTTTTCCTTAATGTAGTGTATTAAAAATATTTCAGTATTGATGAGATATATATTCTCCATTACCTTGTACTTTGTTGGCTCACAAAAAAAAACTATTCTTCATATATTTAATCATTGACAGTGTCGAAGAAATCTCAAGAACTGAAACAAATTAACATAGCTATTGGGTAGTGGATGTAGCTCAAGTGGTTAAAACAGCTATAGTATTATCTGTTTAGCAAATTTTCCTCACTAAGCAATTTTTCTAAATCGTGTTTCTTCAAATATTTAGCTTTGTTTTCTATTCTTTTTTTTATTCTATCGTGCATTTTTAAAAAAAAGATTTATTTATTTATTTCTCCTGCCCCCACCCTCCCTTGTCTGCTCTGTGTCCATTCACTGTGTGTTCTTCTGTGTCTGCTTATCTTCTCTTTAGGTGGTACCGGGAACCAATCCTGGCACCTTCTGGAGTGGGAGAGAGGCACTCAATCTCTTGCGCCACTTCAGCTCCCTGGTCTGCTGTGTCTCTTATTGTTTCTCCTCTGTGTCTCTTTTTGTTGCATCACCTTGCTGCACCAGCTCTCCGCGTGGGCCAGCACTCCTGCACAGGCCAGCATTCCATGTGGGCCAGCTCGCCACATGGGCCAGCTTGCCTTCACTAGGAAGCCCCAGGAATTGAACCCTGTACCTCCCATATGGTAGATGGGAGCCCAGTCGCTTGAGCCACATCCACTTCCATCAGTTGCATTTTAATTAACCACTCTTTTAGAGGCCAGAAGCAGATCTTGAGATAAGGATTTGCGTGCAAGCCATTTATTTGGAAAGGGAGAATCCAGAAAGCATGGATAAGGGATGACAGAAGTGAGAAAATGAAGGGAATTAAGCCAATAAAGGATATGTTACGAAGATCAAGCAGATCCTTGCTGTGGGCAACTGGGGCACAACTCTGTTGGGAAACTCTTGTCTCAGGGTGGTCTGCACATTAAATGTTCTCCAGCTCTCACCTGTCATTGGCTGAACATTAATCACGCAGCACTTTTGGCTTTCCTTTTTTGGGCCTAAAGAGAGCCCTCAGCTGGAGGAATGCAGGTGTTGTCCTAATATGCGCTCTGTAGGCGCAGGAACAATATGTGCTTCAGAAGGAATATGGGGGTGGGGCTTGGGAGGTGGGGGTGTCTCAGTGTCCTCTGCCATGGTCACCATACAGCCCTCAGAGTTTTTCCACCAGTTAACTAAGGCAGAAAGAACAAGTCATTTCACCAAAGTGATAAACATTTTGACTTTTAATAGTAAAAAAATCTGACAGAGACTGCTTTTTTCCCCCCTTTCTCTTTTAAAGTTTTTATTTGGAACTAATTTCAAACTCATAAGACAGTTGAAAAAATAATACATAACCTATACAGAGAACGCCAACATATCCCCCACCCAGATACCGAGATCCACTAATTTTAAACGTTTTGCCACATTTGCTGTATCATTCCATTTATCTATTCATCCATCCATCTGCCCAACTGTTTGTCTATTTATGTATTTTCTAAACATTTGACAGTTGGTTGTATACATCATGCTCCTTGAACACTTATTATTTCCATATACATTTCCTAAGAACAAGGATATTCACGTATGTAACCACCTCAAGTACAGTTATCTAGTTCAAGAAATTTAACATTGATATAAAGCTTACATTCTATATTCCAATTTTTCATGTTCTGATAATGTTCTTTTCTCCTCCATTATTAGATGCAGTCCAGGATCATGTATTGCATTTAATTGTCATTGTTTCTTTAGTCTCTCTCATTTTAATTGTGGAAACATATATACAACTTAAACTTTCTCATCTCAACCACTCCCAAGCACAAAATTCAGTGGATTAATCACATTCACAATGTTGTGCTATCATCACCATCATCTATTACCAGAACCTTCCCATCACCCCAAACAGAAATCCTATATCCATTGCATTAACTCCCATTCCCTCTCCACCTCCACCTTGGTAACCTGTACTCTATTTTCTATGAATTTGCATATTCTAGCTATTTCAAATGAGTGTAATCATACGCTGTCTGCCCTTTTGTGTCTGACATTTCACTCAACATGATGTCTTCAAAATTCACCCATGTAGTGGCATGTATCAGAACTTTATTCCTTTTTAAGAGTGAGTAATATTCCATTGTATATATATACCACATTTTGTTTATCCAATTGCTGATGGACATTTGGGTTGCTTTCACCTTTTGGTTAATGTGAATAGTGTTGCTATGAACATTGGGGTGCAAATATCTGCTAGAGTCCTTGCTTTCAATTCTTTTGGGTATATACCTAGAAGTGAGATCTATGCTTATCTTTTTGACAGCAGCAGCTGTACCATTTTACATTCCCACCAACAATATACTAAGGTTGCTGTCTCCCAGGGTCCTTGCCAGCACTTTTCTTTCTTTGTTTCTTTGTTTCTTTGTTTCTTCCTTCCTTCCTTCCTTCCTTCCTTCCTTCCTTCCTTCCTTCCTTCCTTCCAACAATAGCTATTCCGGTAGGTGTGAGATGGTATCTTTTTTGTGGTCATGATTTACATTTCCCTATGGCTAATAATGTTGAATATCTTTTCACGTGCTTATTAGACATTTGTATATCTTCTTTGGAGAAATATCTATTCAAATCCTTTGACCATTTTTTAATTGGGTTGTTTGTCTTTCTGATTTTGGGTTGTAGGAGTTCTTTATGTATTCTGGATATTAAACCCTTATCAGGTATATGGTTTCCAAATTCTGTTGGTTGTCTTTTCACTTTCCCAATAATGTTCTTGGATGTATACAAGTTTTTAATTTTGATGAAGTCCAATTTATCTCTTTTTTTTCCTTTGGTTACTTATGATTCCAATGTAGCCTAAGAATCAATTGTCTAATACAAGGTCATGCAAATATTTCCCTATGTTTTCTCCTAAGACTTCTGTAGATTTAATTCTTATATTTAGGTTATTGATCCATTTTGAGTTAATTTTTGTATGTGGTGTGAGGAAAGAAACTTCTTAATAATTCTCAAATTTAGTAAAATTTTGTAAGGTCCTCTTATTCTAAATGTAAATCCATGTCTTAAATAGTCCTCTTCACTTTTTTGTGGTAAATGACTTAATAGATCTGAACATATTGTTAGTATTTTTACCCAATAAAGAGATTATGCAAAAAGTAGAAGGACCAGCTCTGCCATTTTCTTGGCTCTTATTGTGATTGCAATATTAGTGTTAATCTTAAGTCTGGGGTTTCTTTGAGGAGATCTTTTAAATTCACTCATCCATTTTGTTAGGTTATTTACTTGTGGATAATATAATCCGTAAGTCTACTTAACTGGGCACCATAAAATGCAACATGTTATAATAAAAAAATGACTGACTGGGTGATAGCCACCTGTTCAGCCCTCCACATTGTGGAATTCCCATTTTTTCCTTCAGGATGCTGTGTTTACTGTATGTGATCTGTAACAGTTTGACATTCAGACCTATTGAGGGTACCAGTGACAATATAAATGAGCTATTAGTAAAGCTTAATATTTTCTTAATTCTTGGGGTAAAAATCAAATAAAATAGAAGTTCTCATATTTTACTCCAATGAATCATGTTGTGCATCCCCTGTGGTACATGCACCCCAGTTTGGAGACCACTAGACAGTAGCGTAAAGTTCAAATGCCTTAGTATGGCATATGCAGTCCTCCATCATATGACCATTGCCTACTTCTCCAACCTCAGCTCTTGCCTTGTCATGCCTCATACTCTGCATTTCAGTCATAATTAATTTTTTGAAGCTCCCTAAATTTACGATGTTGAATCATAAATATCAGAGTTATTAGTTATACTATTGCTTCTGCCCCATTGCTCTTTGTCTTTGGATGGCCTATGTAACCAGTCTTCTATGAAAAATTTCCTGGCCCTTTCCTACTTTCCAGATAGAACTAAAAAATTCCCTCTTTGGAGCACTTTTGTATTCCCAATCTTAGCCCTCAGTCCTTTTGTTGAATGTATTTGCTGATATTCTTGGCTCCTCCTGCAGGCCATCACCTCCCTGAAGTCAAAGATGTTGTCTAATTCATCTTTTTAAAATTTTTAAAATTTATTTATTTCTCCCTACCCCCTTGTGTTTTGCACTTGCTGTGTCTGTTCATCGTCTTTGTTTTTTCTTTGGGAGGCACTGGGAACTGAACCTGGGACCTCTGATGTGGGAGGGAGGTGCCTAATCGCTTGAGCCACCTCTGTTCCCTGCTTTGTTGTGTCTCTCATTATGTTTTTCCTTCTTGTGTCTCTTGTTGTGTCAGCTTGCCGTGCCTGCCCGTTGCGTCAGCTTGCTATCTTGCTTGTCTTCTTTAGGAGGGACTGGGAACCTCTGCTCCCTGCTTTGTTGTGTCTCTCACTATGTTTTTCTTCTTGTGTCTCTTATTGCATCATCTTGTTGTGTCAGCTTGCTGTCTTCTTTAGGAGTTACCGGGAACCAAACCATGGACCTCCTATGTGGTAGGCGAGTGTTCAATCGCTTGAGCCACATCCGCTTCCCATAATTCATCTTCATATCTCTAGCACATAACCCATAACAGGCATGCAATAATGCTTGTTGAACTAACTATGAAGGTGATTGTTCTATTCTATACTGCATTGATCAGCCAGCATAGAGAACTGTGTTTGGTTCTGGGTATCTCTTGAAGAAGGACTTGGAAAACTGGTATGTACCCAGGGGAAAAAAAATAGAAACAATGTCATGAGAGCAATTCTAGTTTGGTGCCAATATATAGGGTAACAGGATAGGGGGATTTGGTTATAATACAAGGAAGAATTATCTGATCATGAGAGCTTCTTGAATACAAGATGAATAGCTTTGAGGTATAGTGAGTTTCTTGCCATTAGAGGTATTGAAATAAAGACTGACTGGATAACCTCATTAAGCAGGCTGAACAAGGGCTTAACACATCTAGAGTGATCACGATTGGTGGAGGAGAATTTAGATAATCTTTGATTTGTAAACAGTCAAGCTGAGATTTGAACCCATTTGATAGGTCTACTGATAGGTCTAAATTTTAATAGGTATTATTTCCATAACAAAAAAATGCAGTGAGGATAATTTAAGTAAGCAATTTTTCTGTAATTCAGAGTCTCTGGATCTAGGTGAGGCACACAGTAATGCTGTTTTGCCTTCTCAAGAGTTAGGCAAATCTTTGAGCAGGTACTGATAACTGTTATTTTTCTTTGTGAGTGTAACTATAGACATCTAATTTGCTTCCTTTTTTTCACCTTCATCCTGCCCAGCCCTGGAATTTAAAATTTATAGTTCTGAGAGTCCATAGTGCCACTTGGGTATTGGAGCAGAAGCAGTTATCTTAATCTTCCATGTACTTAGGGCTGCTTGAGATAGATTTTAAATTAAATACTGAATCAACTAAATTTAATTCAGGAAATATTTATTAAACTTATGTCATAGGTATAACACTGTAGACAGTATAACATTATCTATTATAACACTTTCAAGTGGTCATGAGCCTTATAATATAGACACTGAGGCTCATGAGGTTAAAGGATCTTGGCTAAATGCTGGATAACTAATTGGATCCAGAACTTAGACCCTAATCCATCTAATCTAATTCTACCTCCATGGTTGCTCCATTTTACCACACTGCCTCAAAGTATAAGATGTGGTTCCCTGCCCCAAACGACTTTTGCAAGCTCATAAATGGAGAAGACATATTCATAAAACAATTAGGGAATAACAGAAGTAAAATCCAGTGCAAAATGTATGTTAGAGCAAAGGGGTAGTTGGGGTGATCAAGAAAGTGAGAAATTACAGGCTAGAGGATATGGAAATTTTTATTAAGAGCAACTTTGGAAATAGTTCTGAAAGGTAATTAGGCTTACAAAATGTTTCTTTGGTTGCCAAAGTGCACATTGGCTTTGTCCACATTCACCACTGCCTCTCCTTCTCTTTTATTTCCTCTTAGTTTTACTAGTCTCTATCATACTGGCCAATAGGACACATGCATCTAATTGCAGCAAATTCTTATACACTCCAAGTTACCCCCACAAAACAGGTTACCATGGTAACCAAACAAAAAGGGACTAGAAAACAGAAGCAAAGTATTTACTTAATGTCTGATGGACTCTGCAAGATTTTCATTAGACCTGTTGCTGGCTTTCTTTTAGATTTGGGTGCCAGTTACCACTTATTTTTTGAGCTGCTAAAAGATGAAAAATTTATCAAGCCTTTTTATATAGAAAATTATACTGAGCAGTGAAGTCACAGCTGTGATTTTTAATTATATAAATCTTATTTAGAAATGTTGATTTATTACGTAGAATTAGCCCAGGAGCTATTCAGCTCTTGCCAATGAATTCAAGAGAACAGAAGGGTCATTTGATGATGTTAAAGAGTCTTTAAGTCTGCTGCAAGAAGGGGAGGTGATAGCAGATTTGAAATATTCTTTTCAAGGCCCTGCTATTTATTTTTGCCACATCAGTAATAATGGTGTACACTAATCAGTTGGCACAGAGACTTCATCGTTAATTATCTTATGTAAAACTCTTTAACTAATAGACTATATTAATTAATATAATCTGCTGTGCTCTAGCTAGTTTTAATCCTTTGGTGAAGGAAGATTTTGACGATGAAACGGAAAACCATTCAGCGAATAAAATACGCCTAACATTTTCTGAATTGGGGAATAGGACCCACTTTCTTCCTCCCTACTATTGTCTTGGTACCTCTTTGAAGTGCAAAAACGTTAAGACTTCAAAGGCATCCAGAAGGATGGCATCTGCAGCTTATGGCAAGCTCTGGAGGTGTAGATAAATAGGCAGTACGTCACTAGATGAAGGGTTTGCTAGGAATCTTGGCATGAGTGACTCTGTTTTAAATAAAAAACAAACAAAAACAAAACACCACACAGACAATTAAAGTCTGTGTATAACAAGTTGCTTCACCTGACAATTACTTTGAAAATCATAGTCCATGGATATTTTGTAGGAGGAGAAAACATAAAATTTGTTGCTTGTTTGGAAGTTTATGGACAGGAGGGAGAAAAGTTATTCTGTAAAGGAATAGATCTAATGATTGTTGCTAATCTGGATGTAGATCCACTCCATGTGCATATCTAGAATTAGCTTTATTGAACTAGAATAGTTTCTTTGCCCCTTTCTAGGCTAGTTCTCTTTATCTACCAGCTGAGCAAGGGATTCTAAGAGAAAGATTTTCCTTTAATGAAAGAATTTACCTCTTTGAAAGAGTCAACACAATGCTATATAAATTCTGCTGTAGGGTCACAAGGAAGAAAAATGAAAAATGTAATATAAATTTTTTTTCCATATAAAGAACACTTACTTGTAAAACCAACAATACCAAAACACATCGGAGAGTATTCATTATGTATATTTGTATTAATGCCTCAGATGTGACAAATGTCGTTTTTGTCCTTAGGGATAAATATCTAATTTGAATTGGGCTATTGATGTGAAGGATGGTAGTGCAGCCTCCACTGGTATCATCAACATCTTGCTACCACTGTGGCCATAGAGAAAGAATAAGATGATGAAAAATCCCTTTTGAGGATGTATGTATGTCCCAACTTCCCAACCTTTTCTTTGGTAAGGAGGCGGTAGAATTGAGTGAATTTTTGGAGTTAGGATCCAACAAAAACATAAGTCATTGAGTTTAAGCCTTAGGAAGAGGGCCTTTAGCTTATGGAAGCCGAATTTTACTCTTTTTTTTTTTTT
>JAQZBX010015558.1:25618-37481 GCA_029593785.1 Cabassous unicinctus | reverse complement strand
ATCCAAGGACCTGTTCTCTTTGCAGCTGAGCTCTGGGACTGCTGAAGACATGGCCATGTGCAAGAGACACAGTGAGGGGAAATTAGTGTGAGCCCAGACACAAACCTCCCCTTGCAGAAGGGGGCTGGGTTTCAAGTGGTGCTCAGGACCACCCAGAGCAGGGACCAACCCCAGGCTCAGGCTCAAGAGATATTTGGGGAAAGAGTTCATTTCTCTAATAGGGTAGGGTTTCCTCTTATTGTTTGAAAGCATTTAATAGATAGGGATTCTCCATTACATCTATTCTAAGTAATGCCATGATGTTTCCAAGTTTCAAACACAGAAAATATATTTGTAACTCTATTATATATATAATATTATGCATAATATTATTTTGTATTGTATTGTGTTATATACAGACACTCACATGCCTGTATAATTTAGATTTCTTCATATTGTTCTTCTGGATTAGACCGTAAGTATGAACAAACTTCCATTCAACTGACCCTTTGACACTGTACAGTTAATTCTCTGGAATTACTTCTCTGTGCTGACTGTGCCCCAGCAAAGTATACTAAAAATAATAACAATGTGTAATTTGCATCATTAATTAGTCACCATAAGATAATTCTATGGCAGGATAATTTTATAAGAATTGAAAATTAAAGCCCCCACTTTCTTTTCCCACAGCATGAACATATATATCCATCCTCTCCAAGGCCATTCCGAATTTTTGGTCACCAGACTTAGCTTCCCACCATCATGTGGAGTCCCATGACCTCAGGGGACAGGAGCAGAAAGAGGAGACAATCTGGCATGGCTTTAGGTACATCATCCAGATGCCTCACCATGTTCTCTCCATCATGGATGAGGCTCCTGGACTTTTTTAGTTTGTAGATCTTCCAAACACATATCAGGCTGATCCTAACAGTGACAGCTAGCCCAATGTAATGATAAAAGTCACCCAATTTTCACTAGGAGAAGATGCTTCTTTAGGTGATCAGAGCCTCCTCTGTAGTCAGGAGCTCTGGGATCTTCCCTGAGCTATCACCTCTGGGGAAGATGCTGAATTGTCCAGAGAGAAATGAGAAGAAATGTGGGACATGGCAGGCCTTAAACTTTGTTTTTGCACTAGCAAGCTTGCCTTTGTCCCAGGAGGGGCTCAGGCTCACCTGACTAACTTGTTACCTGGAGCTGGACTTTGACTGAAAGCTGCACCTATGCACTGTGGATGTGGGGTCTAATAGCTCTGAGCTGCAGGATGACACTGGGACAGGAGTTGGGTGGGGAAACTAGAAAGAGGAGGGGAAGGGGCTGTTTGTCAGGGTCCAGTCTCCTCCATTCCTGGACTGAAGAGACCTGATGTCCTTTCAGTAGACTAGCTCTGGGAGTCACAGGATGTCCATCAGGGGGATGGTCTCCAAGGAGGTATTGCATGCCCTTTTGGATTGTATTTGTGTGTTTAGAGACATGAATATCAAAATGTAGTAGACATGAGATTATACTAATTTGACCTGTGAGATGTTATCAATAGAGTATTCAGAATGATTGATAGATTCAGCCCAGTCCTCACAGAGATTCAACTGTGACATTAGCATCACTTTCCATTTCAGACTCTGTAACATTGAATAAACAGCTATTTATAAACACGTACTATTTATAAACACATGTACTATTACTATCTATTTAATTTATTCCATCTTCCATACTGGAATATATTTAATTATTTTTAGGTAATACCACCAATGACCACAAGGAACTATGATTTAAGAACAATATACCAGTTGAGGGCAGAAGAGGTACTGATGGATTTGAGGACCCTCATGACCTCTTTCAAATGCTAGAGGCCAGTGAAGAAATGACCAGGTGGTGGGTATTTGCATGATCATTACAGGTGAGGAACCACCTGGGAAGGGACCATGAGCCATCCAAGGTCATGCATTTCTCAAGGTCTGAGCTTGGATGTTGATCCAGATCAGTAGTCTATGGGACCTAACACTGTGCAAACTATGTACTGCCCCAACATCCTCTCAGGTTGTACAGAGAGTCATGATAGAAAGAAGTCAAATGCATCAAAGATTGTGTTCTTAATAGAAGAGAGAGAAGGGGAAGAGAAATGTTTGCCTATTAAGGTGGGGTTCCGATGACTTCAGAAATTAATTTTATACCAACACCACACTCTCTCTGTGGACTGGCAGCTTCCCTGGAAAGTGGTCCTTGGGCCATGATTGTATTTTGTGAGCAGATACTTGATTTCTAGTTTCTCAGCTCTACATATAGAAGGATATTTCATTGTAATGGAGATCAAAACCAGAGTGTCATCCATACATGATTAAGATGATTTGAATGGTGATATTGGTAATTTTTGTGCAGAAGACATTTAGATAGGACTTTGGACTTGATGCTAAAATGAGTTGAGAATTTTAAGGATGTTGAGATGAGGTGAATTTGAATTGCATATGGGTTGCACAGGAATCTTTTGGGGCCAGAAGTTATACTGGTAGGTGAACAATGTACCCCCAGAGTTATCCATGTCCTAACACCTGGAACCTCTGAGCTGTGAGTGGTCACCTTAGACCTGGTTGTGCATTCTTCTTCTCTAAACTATTGAGATACAAATCTTGGAGCATTGAAACTGACAAATTACTCAGCTATCTTTCCAGTTTGCTCACCAGTGAACATTTGATATGCAATCTGTCAACCACTTTTGCTTCCATTGCTGAGACCACAACATGAGCCCTATGAGCCAGTAAAAATCATGAGACTCTCTATCCAAAGTCATGCCGGATAATTGTATTGCTTTAAACTTCCTCCTTACCCAACAAGGAGGCAGATGTGTTATTTTTAACATCTCTTGCCATAGCTTGGTTTATACCTCAAGGGATATGGAACAGGAGGTGATTAAAATTCAATGGCAAGCTCACCTGAAGTAAGGTGTAAGTCAAATTCTATGTAGGGTTTCTTTAGATGTCCCTCAGGTGTAGGGAAGTCTGGATGCAACAATTACTTAAAACAGGTCTGATCAACCTGCTTGGAGTAATGTATGCATAGGTGAAGGCCTTCTAATGTGCTGCTGTTGCAAGTGTTAACCAATATTTGCTGACAACATTGTTGAGAGCCACAGCCTAGCAGGACTGAACCATACCCACCTTCTTGTCTGAGGTGGTAGGTGGACTTACATTGTAGAAGATAATTCAGTGGAGAAGGCTAGACCTGGTTGAGAGACCAACAAGTAGATCATGAATAAGCCTAATAGGTGTTGCTTGTGTCTTAGTGTCTGAGGGAGGCTTATGCTTGTGAGTGTTAGGAATCTCTCTTCCCCAAGAGACCAGGTGATATCCATGTATTTGACAGAATTTGATGATCCTTATATTTTATGGGGATTGCCCAACATTTTTCCTGTAAGTGAGGAGTGAGTGAGGCTAGGTCTTCCAATGAATTTCGTCAGAGACACCCAGTAGTCAGTTTACAGTTAAAAAGTGCCAGCACCAAGTATCATCAACATTTTTTACAGTTTATTAAAGACCATTTGTGAAGGTCTTGGCAGTAGCAGCTGGTATTTTTTTTGTAATTAGTACTCAGTAGATCAGGTTGGCCAAGTAAGTCACAGTAAAGCAATCACCCAAGCTTATATATACATACATACATACACACACACACACACACACACACACACAGAATTAGATAGTGGTAGTAAAAAGAGCTTAGATAGCCATGATTTATGCATTAAGTTTGGTATAATTGATGGGTAATTGCCAAGCTTTAAGAATGGGATGGATAGGGCTATTGTCTGGAGAGATGGTAGGTACAATTATTCCTTCTTTGAGGAAATGATCTTATATTACAGGCCAGAGCCCCACAGGACCTTGTTTCTTGCAATATTGCAGTTTTATTGCCTTAATTGTCAGGGGCAGTTCCATTTGACATGGAAACAACAGTTTGTTCTCAAAGCAGGTGATGAGTTTAAAGCACCACTAGGGGTAGCTATTCAATAAGATTTGTTCCCATTGTAGAAATTCCTAATTGGCTGGGGACTGGGTGTTTGATATGCAGGAGAAGAATACCAGGCTCTCCAGTGCAGGGGTCAAGTGCCCCAGTGTAGGGTGGCATTCTGGGCCTGATAACCAAGGATCAGTGACTCTGATGTGAGTCCCCTGATATCCTGCCCATGGCTCCACCTCATGGATATTTTGAGCCTTCCAAAAAATGTTGAGCAATTCTCCCCATTAAGTTGACAGGTTGGGGTTATCTGTAAAAACATTTTCCACTGTGTAATCTCAAAGGGAGGCCTCCTTATGTTGGAAGATGAACTCTGGGTCTCTTTTGATTGAACCCTCAAAGAAATGTTTTACCCACTGCATAATCTCAATATTTTAAAGTAGCAATTGTGCCTCATTAATTGTCTGCCAATGCACATCTGCTTTTTCAGTTATATACACTATGGACAGTGTGTCTTTATTTTCCTCATGTTATAAATATTTAAGTCAATAGGGCTTCCTAGTCTTTAGTGATACCAGTCAATTGTTTTATTTTTTGAATGAGAGTGCCATCTCCAATGCAAACTTAAAGTCTCATATCAAATAATCTCCCCCTTCTTTCCTGTCCCCTTCAGCAAGATCATTAAGATTGTTTTAAATATCCAATCAAATATAAATTTCAGTCTTTCCAATTTGGGCTTCCATATTGTGGTCCTGCTTGCTGTTATTTGTGGCGATGGGAAATATTTGTGCTTCCTGTAGACTGGACTCATAGGCAACTCCTTCTCCCTCTAGGGAGTCCCAATCACCCTCATAGGGCTCAGGGTTTGTTTTTACCAGCATGATTCTAGTGAGACCATTAGTCATTGTCCCAGGTGTTCAGTTCAACATCAGGTCTTTGTCATTCTGATATGCAGCAGCTCTGAGTAGAGCCATGAACATTTCATTTGAGTCTTACATTTCTCAAGCAACGTAGGAACATGCTCTGGTGTCTTAGGTGCAGCTAGCACAATATCCTCAGGCACCCTTTTTGTTGCACACTATTTTCTAAGCTACCTCTCCCTACACATTTAGAGCCTCTCTAGCTCATACAGTCAGGAAAGAAAGAGCCACAACATGGAGACAGTTACAAAGTAATGATTATAGACCCTTGGAGCACCATTGCTTGTGGGGTGCTATTATGCTTCCACTGGAGGGGGTGTCCCCTCAAGCTAGTAGTGTTTTAAGATCCATACACATGGGCCATAGACTCAGTGGTTGGAGTCCCCCAGAGCAGTATCCCAAATGCTGTGGACCAGGTGCTGCAATGTCTATCACACTCCCTTAGTTCCACATACTTTCAGTCCCAGCCACCTCACTCATGAGTCACAGCTTCTGAAAAGGGATGTCTACCTCCTGTGTTACAGGCTTCTACTGTAGGGCCCATGAGAAGCCCTTCCCTATGCAGTCAGTGTTGCTCAGTGAGGCAGTGTCAGTGTCAACCAATAATAGATTTTCCCATTTGGGAGGATGCTCAAATTCACAAGGTCTCCGCTCTTGTCATACTAGGGTTGTGTATTAGCAGACCATGAGGAGAAAGTAGATCTATAGTACCACCAAATTGGGGTGAGAAGTCTAGGCAACACCCAGAAGAGGAAACAGGCAGCAGCACAAAGTAACATGGATCTAGGTCAGGAAGCCATGGAACTTTCCCAGGGTTAGCCCTGTGAGAGATCTAGTTAGTAATCTAACAGCAGCCAAAAATCATTATGTTTTATTTCCCATGGTCATGATCAATACACTGTATTCTCTGAGATATTTGTTTCAAATAGTTAAGTTGAATCTTAAATTTGGGTTCAGGTGGAGGCCAGTTCAACACAATGGAAAACTGAGTTCATAATGCATGAGAAAAGATAGCTTGCTATTCACAACTCCCAGAGAGAGAGGAGTAACATGAGTTGCTGCCAGGAAATGCAATCAGCTCAGGTGGCTCATCCAGCAAGTTGGAGCACACAAGCAGAGAATTATATAACAGAAGGCTTATACTTTTACTGGGGCCCAGGATTGGATATTAGTAGATTTCCCATGGGAGTCAAGGTTTGGTTAGTTTACAGCAAGTGCAGGAAAAGGTAATGGCATTATAGGACATTTTGGAGGTTTGCCTTAACACTTGGGACAAGCTGTGGGGTTTTGGATGAGGTGCGTGAGTGCTATTCATGGTCTCAAATGAAGGTTTTGGCTCTGGGGAAGTTCATGCCCCAGGCTTGGAAAGCTGCTTATTAACTACTTCTCTGGTCAGTGTTGAGTCAGGTGGTTTAACCAATGTAAGATGAATGCTGCAGGGGAACACACAGAAAATTAAGTTATGTACCCTGAAATTCCACTTTTAGGTATATACCAAAAATTATTGGACAGAGGAATTCAAATCTAAATTTGTACACCAATGTTAGTAGTTGCATTATTCACAACAGCTAAAAGGTGGGAGCAGTCCATGTTTCTATCAACAGATAAATGGATAAAGAAATTGTGGTCTAAACACACAAGGGGATATATTTCAGTTGTAAGGAGGGATGAAGTTCTAATGAATGCTACAACATGCCTGAACCTTGATAAAGATATTCAGTAAAATAGGGCAAATATAAAAGGAAAAATATTGTATTATTTCACTTATATGAAGTGTCTAAAATATGCAAATTCATAGAGAGAGGAAGCAGATTACGGGTTACCAGTTTCAGGGGCAGTGCTTAATGGAGATGTTCCTGTTTGAGGTGATGAAAATATTTTGGAAATGTTTGTGGTTATTGAGGCACAAAATTTAAAATATAATTAAGATCACTCAATCTTATACATGAAAGTATTTAAAGTTGGAAATCTGCTTTGTTCATGTTATCTTAAACTTCAAACTAAATGGAATGAAGTATTGCTACTTGCTACAGCATGGATGGACCTTAGGAACAGTGTACTAAGTTAAATATCCAGTCCCAAATGGCCACATACTTAATGATTCCTTTAATATCAAAGTCCAGAATAGGGAAACCTATAGGGACAGGAAGTAGATTATTGGTTGATTAGGGCTGAATGGGAAGATGAAGAATAAGAGGGTGATAACCTGGAAGGTACATTGATCCTTATTTTAATTTTTAAAGCAGTTTTACTGACATATATTCACATAACATACAGTCTATCCAAAGTGTACAATCAATGGCTCTTAGTATAATCACAGTGTTATGCATTCACCACTATAAAAATTTTGGAACAATTTCATTACTCTGAAAAGAAAAACTCCACACTCCTTAGCAGCCACTTTTCAACCCCTCTATCTTTCCCAGCCCTACATAACCACTAATCTAATTCCATCTTTGTAAATTTATTTATATTTACATTTTCTATAAATGTAATCATACAATATGCAGTACTTTATTCTGGTTTCTTTCACTTAGCATAATGTGGGCTTTTTCCCCTAATATTAACATCTTGTAACATAAACATACATTTGTTCAGTTTCACAGAAAACTATCTTATATATGCAATATTACCCACATTCACATTTCATACGAGGTTTTACTATGCTATCAGTCCCATGTTACATTTTTTATCTTTTTTTCTAGTATTATATATGTCCTTAGACTTTCCCTTTCAACCACTGTCATACCCATATAATATTACTGCTGGTTACAAACACTATGTTCTGTTTTAATCTTTTCTATTCATTTCTAAAGATTAACAAACAACTTTTTTACTGATTTTGCACAAGTTACCCCTCAGCTTTCCATTCTCTAACATCATTCAATTTTCTGGTGACCTATATTCTAATTATTAACTTCATGAATTTACACAATATATTTAGTTCATAATAGTGCCATCATACAATAGTTATCTTTTTGTATCTGTCTTGCTTCATTCTCTTAGTCCCACATGCTTTCAGTCCCATCCACCTCACTCATGAGTCACAGATCCTGAAAAGGGATGCCTAATTCCTGTGTTGCAGGCTTCTACTGTAGGGCCATGACAGTAGCCAATGTTGCTCAATGATGCAGTGTCAGTGTCAACTAACTATACATTTTCCTATTTGGGGGAGCCCTCAAAACCAAAAGCTCTCCCATCTTGCCATACTAAGAATAGGGGTTAGCAGATCCTGAGGAAAACGTAGATCTATAGGACCACCAATTTGGGGTGGGAAGTCTAGGCAACACCCAGAAGAGGAAATGGGGGGCAGCAAAAAACATCATGGATGTAGGTCAGCAAGATATGGACCCATCCAAATAATGTCAGCTCTCTGACAGAGCCATTTAGTAAGCTGACAGTAACATCAGTGGTAATATCTACCAGCTCTAAAATCCTTCTATCAGTGCAACTCCACATGACTCATCTACAAATTTGTGAGACAGCAGCTCCAAATGCCCATCCCTGCACAGACAGAAACTACAGAAACAGTCAGAATCAATTTTGTTAGGGAATTTAAATATCAAATATATGTAATCCATTGGAGGTAAACACACAGTGACCATATTCCTAAAGCCATCCTTGATCCTTGGCCATATGTGGCTCCTTGATTAGCTCATTCAACACATTTCTGGCTTGGAAGTACAGGAAATTATGTTTGGCAATGGTGCACCCCAGGGAGAGAACTGTGTTCTCTGAGGGATTAGCCAGCATCCTCCTGCCAGGGGTGCCCCTAAGAGTAGGACCACCCCTCATTCCCTTTCATTTTATAAACATGGTTACCTCCCAAATGCAAATTGCCACATGGGCAGACAGATGAAACCATTGTCCTCATTTACTTAAATTAAGTTTCTACCCAGTCTTGAAAATATTTTCTGGGCATCGTGGACCTCACCCAAAAGAACATGAAATCCTTATGGCTCTTCCTCTTTCTTGTGGCAGCTCCCAGATGAGAGTGTGTCAGGATTCAGATATGAAGGTAATGGGGATGCTGCCTCTGAGCACAGGACTCACTGTGGTTCTCCTTGTCCTCAGGTGTCCTGTCCCAGGAGCAGCTGCAGGAGTCAGGACCTGGCCTGGTGAAGTCCTCACAGACTCTGTCACTCACCTGCACTGTCTCTGGGTTCTCTTTAACCAGCAGTGTTGTGAGCTGGATCCACCAGGCTCCAGAAAAGGGGCTGGAGTAGGTCGGTGTAATAGCAAACAATGGAAGCACATACTATAACCCAACTCTTAAATCCCATGTTGGCATCAGCAGAGGAACCTCCAAGGATGTTTATTTAAAGAGGACACAGCCATGTATTACAGTGCGAGAGACACAGTGAAAGAAAGTAAGGGTGAGCCCAGACACAAACCTCCCCTGCAGGGCCCAGGAGGGGGCTGGGCTGCAGTGGACTTTCAGGACCACCAGGGGTCACACAGGGGCCAACCCCAGGGGCAGGTGCAGAGAAGGGCTGGTGAGGAATTTCCTGACTTGCTTGGGGTTCCTACTTCTTTCTTCACAAGAATTAACATGCAGAGAAACACCGTTGCATCTTTTCTAAGCACATTCATGATGTACCTGAGGTTCAAACAATATACGGATTTTTAAAAATAGTATTATGTACCTGTGTATAGCCCTCCAATCCACCCCACCCCCACACTTTCTATTGGATATGACTGAAATTTTAAATAAAACTTGCTTTCAACAGACTTTGAGAAGTAATTCTCTGAATTTAAGTGTATCTCCTAGGGGTGTCCATGAAAAATAGCCCTCCCTTAGCATCATGGAATGCAAATGTCCTCAGATGGAAGGAGAAAGAGAGAAATGTGGCCCCTGTGCTTATTTTAAGTTCCTTATAAAATTTCATGTTCTATTACATGGGATGTTGTAATTATGTTATCCACACACAAAACACAATTTTCCATATATACATAAGAGGATGATAAAGTATAAGATAAAAATAGCAATGTTTATTTATTTTTAACTTGTCCAAAGGGTATAGCTAAAACCATCTACATTTCATATCTTTTTAAAATTTTTTCATGGATGTTTCAATCATTTACCTATATATTCTTTTACCCTAAAATATCAAGAGTATTCTTGTAAATAAAAAAACCAATCTGCAAACTTATAGTTTTCTGTGAATAAGTCAGGTCATGGGGAAGAACTCATTTACACACTTAATCCTGCCAGCAAAGCCACAGGGTTCTGCAGGCAGAGCTGCTGTGATGTCCTCCCAGGGAGTCCTGTGCCTTTCTGAATTGTGCTTGGGTCTCATGTTCCAGGGAATCCTGGGAAGCTGAGGTCAACTCCCTCTGCCTCCATACAGCACCTCTGACTGGGAAATAGTTTTCTCCTTGGTGCATCTTGTGTTTAGGGAATGAGAGTTCCTGTTTGTGGATGTGAGAGTCCAGGTGGACTTCCTGGGATCCAGCCCAGGGACAGGGATGCCCTTCCAGAAATTAACATAATCTGAGAGATAACTGGCTCCTTTTCCATTGTACTTTCTGAATTACAGTTCCTGGTGAGAGGATGGGGTATAAGGGCAGGACCTACAGTGGGGAGAACATCATCCACAGGAAACCACCTGTACTCATCATGGCCTCATGGGGGAACTTCCAGTGCCAGAGGACTTTACAGCTGAGCTGAGGGGTGAGGACACAGGTGTGCATTCTACAGTACTAGTTAACACCAGGAACCTCAGGGTAGGGCAGGAGACACAAAGAGCCATTCATAAGATAAACTCTTGTCAAGCTAGGAGTGGATGGGAGCATTCTAAAAATTATAAAGGAAATGTACAAAAACCTATAGGGCCCCCTGATGGGAAGCCTAGCCTGGGACCACTGCTGATTTTCACAAAGTGTTTTATGCCTTATTGAGAAGAATATGAATGTTTCTATTTTGTTCTATGAAGAAGGGAAACTAAGTAAGGCATTCATTGAGATGCATCTTAATAGATCATGATTTAATATCTTTTTTATGTTGCCAAAGTTGATTTACTAATATTGTGTCAAGTATATTTTTCTTGTAAACTGATGAAGAACATTGGATTATAATTTTGTTTTTCAAAGTGACTAAGTCAATTTTATTGCTTATAATATTCTGTTCTCATAAAATTTTTTGTTCCACTTTCCCACATTTTATATTTTCATATAGATTACATGTAAGATTCATTATATTTTTTTCTAAACTGTTTGAAAGAATTTGCCAAGTTAACCAATGAAGCCTATAGCTTTTGTTTTGTGGGAATTTTCTTCATGAAGAATTCAGTTATTTATTAGATTGGGAAACACTGTCATTGAAATCATAAGCATTGTACTCTATGACTTCTAAGGAATTTTTATATTCCATTTAACTGTGCAGTCTTTTGGCATGCATTTTATATAGTGTTATCTCCTCATCGTTTTCCTTGTCTGTAAAATCTGCTGGTGACAATCTGATTTCAATCATAATGTTGATAATTTTTTATCCTTTAGATTCTGCTGATCATTATAGAAAGTTATTTTCCAATTTGAATTGTGTCATTAAACTATTCCTTGACTTTATTTCTATTCCAATCTTTATTATTTTATTCCATCTACTTATTTTTCTTCATTTTCCTCTCTTTTTCATGCCTTCTTTAGGTGGACATGCTATGTCTTTGCTTTCCTTTTCTTACTTATAATATTTAAAATATATAAATTTTGCCCATAAACCTGCTTTAGTTACCTCTTCCAAATATATTGTTGCTGTATTATCATTATCACTTATTCTCCACATTTTTACTGTCACTTTTTATCACTTTTAAATATTTTATTATGGGCATTTACATTATTGAGATGTGTTAGCCCACTGTGGTGATAATTTGCATTTCTTTCATTTCTGAAAATGTTCATTCTCTGTTCATAACCTTATTAGACTTTCATAAATATTCATTGTTAAAATGTCCATTAAATTGTTACTGAATTTTAAAAAGTATTAATAAAAATGTCATCCTTTATTGAGGCTAATTGTACTTTATTTT
>JAQZBX010015558.1:0-25518 GCA_029593785.1 Cabassous unicinctus | reverse complement strand
AGCAGTGGCCACCAGAGATTCTGAGGGTAAGGTGAGGGAAGAAAAAGTGTAACATTGGGTCATTTTGGGGACATTGGAATTGTTCTGCATGATATTGCAATTACAGATACAGGCCATTATACATTTCATCAAAACCTATAAAATTGTGTAGTGCAAAGTGTAAACCATAATGTAAACTATAGACCATGGTTAGTAGCAATGCTTCAATATGTGTTCATCAATAATAACTAACGTACCACACTAATGAAAGATGCTGTTAATGTGGGAAAGTGTGGAAGGGGGAAGGTGTGGGATATATGGGAATCCCCTAAATTTTTGATATAACATTTATGTAATCTAAGGCTCCTTTGAAAATAAAAATAAATAAATATTATTGCTTAGACTTAAATATATATTATATATATATAATGCACACTGCTTTCAAGGCTGTGTTCCTGAAAAGATAAGATAAAAAGAGGCTTTCAAAAATGACAGGGTCTAAAACAGTCACCGTTCAGGTGGGGACTCTGAGGCTGAGGAGGGAATGACCTGCCCCAGGCATACAGATGTGACATGCCAGGGACAGGAACAGAGGGTGTCACATATGCAGCTGTGAAGAAGAGAGGTGAGGATTCACCTAGGTTCCTAAATTCTGGATCTCTTGGTGATAACACAAATCTAGTCCCCTAATATGAAATTTAAAAATAAAATTTCTGCTGTGATTCCCATTTTGTCTTGGCAGACTGAATCTCATAGGGGTGAGGTCACATCCTCATGGTAACAGGGATGGAGGGGATGGAGCTGTGCTCTTCTCTCTGCCACTACTGACTCCCAGGATCTCAGCCACAATCCCAGGATTCAGTGACTCAGACCTCAGGAGGGAGCTCCCAGATGATGTTCAAGCGCCTGATTCTTGGGCAAGGAGTTGCCCTCTAGCCAATGGGAGCTTGGCCCTCCTAATATAAACCATTCACTGTGCTGCTATATTGACAAGGACTTGCATATTATTTCCCTTGATGTAGAGGAAGACTTTTTCACTGAGTTCATTATTCTCTGGCATTGACAGAGAAAAGAAAAATTGGACTTTTCTGGGGTCTATGAATGGATCTATAATTGGATTCCTAAGGCTGTTGTAAAAAGTAACAAAAATTGGATGGCTTAACAAAATAGGCATATATTTTCTTGCATTTCTGGAGGTTAAAAACCTTAAGAATGTAGGAGAGAATCCTTCCCATTCTCTTCCTAGGCACTTGTGCTTTGCCTTAAATCATTCAGCTTCAGTTCCTAACTCAGTCATCAAATGGCATTCTTCTAGAGGCTGTCTGTCTGGATCCAATGCTTCCCTTTATAAGGACAGCAGTCTTATTGAATTAGGGCCAAATTTAATCTAGTTTAGACTCACCTTAATAAACAGCATCTTCAAAGACCTATTTCCAAATAAGATCATATTCAAAGGACTGGTTAGGGCTTCAACATGTTTTTTTGGGAGTCATAATTCAATCCATAAATCTAATCCAACATATCTGTGAGCTGAAAATCTTCCATGGGCTGTCTGTGTTTGTTGCTCAGAAGAAGGTTTATGTTCCTTAAAGTTCCTCCTAAACAAGAGAGTCCTGAGGTGCATGGTGTCCCTGCAGACTCAGCTGTGCACAAGGAATAAATATGCTTAGGAACCTACTAGGAGTGATACAAATATAGTACAAGAAGGATTGACATGAACAATTTCAACTCTACAGCAATTTCTGAGTGTGCATTGTATAAAAGCCCTTTGAGATGAAAAAAGTTTCAGGGAAGTCAAGTGATTCAAACAATATCATTCTGAATTATGGCACAAATTGAATGGATCCAATTTGTATGAATTAAGCATGTTTGATACATTTAGCTGTGACCTGAAAACTTTAGAATATACGTGTTCTCAGGGAGAAAGAGCTTTACACCCCTCTCCATCTGTGGCAGCCATCATGGACCACTGTGGAGGCCAGCTTGAGAAGCCATCATAGATCCTGTAACTCACCTTCATTGTCTCTGGATTCACCATCGCAATCTTTGGTTCCTGTTGGTTTTGGATCTGTCCGACCCTGAGAAAGGCTGCAGTGTGGTCGGAAATATTTCATAATGGACATGCATGCTATGATACATCTGTCTTGACTCAATTCTCCATCTCTAGATACACAACAAAGAACCTATTTTCCTTGTAGCTGAGCTGTGACAGCCAAGGACACAACTGTGTATTACTGGGTGGACATACAATAAGAGGAAGTCTGTGTGTGAGTCCAGACACAAACCTCCACATGCAATGAGAGGGCTGGGTAGCAGGGGGCATTCAGAACACACCAAGGATAGGGCCAGAACCCAGCTTCAGGAATAGGAGCAGGTGGAGGCTGTTGAAGGGTTTCCTGTATGGAGTGGGATTTTCCTTGTTCCCCAACCTCCTGAGACCTTCCCATACATTTTATTTAAATAATTTTATTAATCAGCTGAGTGTTGTTTAAAGGCTTTTAATCCTTGGGGATTCTCCACTCATCAATTCTAAGTAATAGCATGATGTTTCCAAGTTTCAAATGCAGAAAATTTATTTGCAATACTACTGTATGCATTATGTGATATTGTATGCAAGCAGACAAATTACTTTTCTTAATTTTGTTCTTGTGGATTAGACAGGAAGTATGAAAAATCTTTAATTTAACTGACATTCTGGCACTCTCCAGTTAATTCTCTGGAATTAATTCTTTGTCCCGGTTTTGCCCAGGAAAATAATAATAATAATAATAATAACAACAACAATAATAGTAATAATAATAATGTTGAAATTGCATGATTTTTAGTCACCAATTTTTTAGTCAAAATTGAACTAATAGTGAAGCATTGCTCTTAACCATGGTCAATGGTTTATATTCATTCTGCATTATATACTTTTATAGGTTCTAACAAAATGCATAGTGACCTGTATCCTTCTTTGCAAGGTCATGCAGAATTATTCCAGTGCCCTAACAGAGACCTTGAATAAAATGTTAGAGCAATAGACCTAACAGACATATAGAGAACATTACATCCAAATACAGCAGGATATACATTCTTCCTGAGAGAACATGGATCATTCTCTAGGATAGACCAATGATAGGTCACAAAATATCTCTCAAGGAATTTAGAAAGATTGAAATTATACAAAGTAATGGATTGAAGCTGGAACTTAAGTGGCAAAAAAACAGAATAGTCACAAATATATCAATATAACAAAACACATTTAGACAATCACTGGGCAAGGAGAAAATTTCAAATGAAATTAGTAACTACCTTGAGCTAAATGAAAAACCTATGTGATGCAGCAAAAGCAGTGCTGAGGGGGGAATTTTTATCCATAACTGCTTATATATAAAAAATAAGAAAGAGCCAAAATTAAAGATTTACCTGTACACTTGGAGTAACTAGAAAAAACAACCACAACAAACTATTCCCAAGGAAACAGAAAGAAGGAAATAAAGATTAGAGAGGAACTAAATGAAATTAAGAATAATAAAAAAAAACACTAGAAAAATTTAGCATGACCCAAAGCTATTTCTTTGGGAAGATTAATAAAACTGACAAACCCTTAGCTAGACTAACAAAAAAGAGAGAGAGAGAGAAAAATGCAAATAAATAAAATAAAGTAACTGAGATAGGGGTATCCCCACTGATCCCTCAGAAATAAAAATTATCATAAGAGGATATTTTGAAAATTTGCATGTCAGCAAGATGGATAAATTAGATGAAATGGACAAATTTCTAGGAAAACATAACTAGCATACATTGAAAAAAGGAGAAATCATTGACCACAAGAGACCAATCACAAGTAACAACATTGAAATAGTCATAAAAAGTCTCCCAACTAAGAAAAGCTCTGGACCAGATGGCTTCAGAAATGAATTCTACCAAACATTCTGGAAAGAATTAACATCAATCCTGCTTAAACTCCAAAAAAAATAGAAGTGGAAGGAATATTGCCTAACTAATCGTATGACACCAATGCAATAGCAAAGCCACAAAAAGATGAGACAAGAAAACTACAGACCAATCACTCTAATGAACTTATATTATAAAATCCTCAACTAATTATTTGCTAATCATATTCAACAACACATCAAATGAAATATACGTCCTGATCAAGTGGGTTTTATCCCAGGTTTGCAAGGATGGTTCAACTTAAGAAAATCAATGTTATACACCACAGTAACAGATCAAAAGAAAAAAAATCACATGATCATCTCTATTGATGCAGAAAATAAATTTGACAAAATACAACATACTTTCTTGATAAAAACTCTTCCAAAGTTTGCAATAGAAGGAAACACCCTCAACATGATAATGGATATATATAACATCCCCACCCTGGGTGTCCTGTTACATTTTCAAATAGAGTGGCAAGAATCTCTAGAGTACATAGGCAGTACCTAATAAAAGAAAACAGACCAGTATGTTAAGCCCTCAATATTTTAATTTTTTTTATTTTTAAGGTTTTAGATTGCATAAATGTTACATCAAAAATATAGGGGATTCCCATATATCCCAACCCCTTCCCTTCCCACACTTTCTCACATTAACACCTTCTTTCATTAGTGTGGTACATTTCTTTCAATTGATGAACACATATTTTTTAAAGCCTTTATTCACTTTTTTAAACTTTATTTTGTATATTTAATAATTGAAAATATAAACAATTAAAAACTAAAAAGAAAACAGAGTTGAGTAAAAACATACACTTATCAATTAAATGTACTGATACATATAAATATTTTTTAAATCATACAATATGTTACACAATATATTTGGCTCATAGTAATGCAATCATACAGTATTTGTCCTTTAGTGTCTGGCTTGCTTCACTCAACATAATGTCCTTCAGGTTTGAAGAACACATATTAATGCATGTAACTATGAACTTTATTTTTCCAAAATGGAAACTTAGTTTTTGCCCTAGTTTCTGAGGGGCGGGGGAGAAAAATGGGTGGAACACAGGGCATTTTGGGGGCATTGGAGTTGTTCTGCATGATCTTGCAATGATGGAGGCTATTATAAATTTTGGCAGAACCTACAAAAATGTGCACTGCCAAAAGTAAACCATAATGTACATGATTGACCAATGCTATCATATTTTTCAATTTTAACAAATATACGATGTTCAAATAAGATGTTATTGGTAAGGTCAGATATTGGAGGGGTAATTGGAATTCCCTACATTTTCTATGTGACTTTTCTGTAACCTAAAGCTCCTTGGAATATAAAGTAAAATAAAAATAAGTTGGTGGGAGAACAGACAGAAGAAATTGTCAATATATGTAAAAGATAACAGAACTTATGGTAATGAAAGGACAATGCAAATTTTATTTATTTATTTATTTATTTTAATTTAATTTATTATTATTATTTTGGTTTTGGGTTGGGAGAGATTTTGGATTGCAGAAGGGTTGCAACTGTGACAGGGGAAGATCACTCATATGGCGTCTTGGTGGGGTGATGGGTGCATCTGAGGCATTCCTCTATGAAATATGAAGACATTCTTGTGGTCATGGGATATTGTCTCAGTGAGTGAAGACCCACTTATGACTACTGGATAATTGAATCACCATCCTGTTGAGTCCTACTACATTCTCTAATAGAGTGGAATCTCTAGAGTACATGGGCAGAGCCTAGGAAGGAGGGATTATTACCAAGCTCCACCTAGTGGTGCATTTGGAAAAAGACCTAGACCAAAAAGGGGAAATACTAAATACAAATGAGTTTTTATGACTAAGACATTTCAGTGAGTTGGGAGGTCATTCCAGATGTTATGCTTATGCATGTCTTCGGAGGATAACACTGACTGTCACAGTAAACAGTGCCTCAGACAGTGGGGCTACTGAGGGCTCTAGAGACATCTAAACACTATAGGTAGGACAGACAACCCCAGAAAATCAGCACCCCATCAGTGGATCTTACCTAGAAATACATGAGAACCTCTCTCCCCAGTGTTATCATTTATTATTTTCCCACACATGGCTCTTCTGCTCCTTTAATTTGAACCTATAATTAGCACTATACCTGTTAATATATGTCACAGAGACTTAAATCTCCTGGCTGTTCATATGCCAGTTGAACCCTGAATCTTAGCACAGTTGCAGGCAACAACTACTCTCCAGTTCATTGGATTCACTCAGGACAACTAACAAAAGAATGGTGATGGACAATGCCCATCCCTAAAATCAGAGTATCTACAACTCTAAGCAAGGCAATTCCATCCATCTGTCCTATGGGATCAATCACAAGCAAAGTAGGCATCACCATCCCCAAATCCTCAAGATTGAGGAATGAACAAACACAAGGGAGGAATGAAATTATGGACTAAAGTAGACTTATTATTATTCTAGTTAATGAAAGAACTTGTAACATTAATATAAAGGCAATAGGCAACAGATTTTGAGGTGGGGACAGGGAAGAATTCATGTAACATAGGGCATTTTGGAGATATTGGAATTGTTCTTCATGATATTGCAATGACAGATACAAGACATTACACATTTTGCCAAAGTCTATAAAATTGTGCAGTGCAGATTGCAAACCCATAATGCAAACTATAGACCATGGTTGGTAGCAATTCTTCAATATGTGTTCATCAATTGCAAAACAAAATGTACCACCCTAATGAAAGTTGTTAATGGGATAAACTGTGGGAAAGGGAGGGGGTGGGTTCTATGGTTAGCCTCTATATTTTCAATATAATATTTATTTAATCTAAAACTTCTTTAAATAAAGAAAGAAAGGAAAAAAACCTGTTACAGTGATTCATTTGAAGGACAGTGGATGCTTGGAACATGGAAGGAATCAGTATGAAAATGATCTACTGTCAATCAAGGATATATCTTGAAGTTGTATGTGGTATGACTGAGCGTTTAATTTTGGCTCTGAGAAACTAGCACAGAGTTGCAGCAATTGAGACAAAGAAGACAAAGAATAGAATAAAATGTTTTAAGGAATAACCACAACTACAATTGCATTCTATTACATTTTTATATATTTTACATAATGATAATATTATGAAAGTATGGCTGTTGATATTTTACATGTCTATTGGGCTTCCTTATGGTGCACAGTTGCTGGGGCAAGCAATGGCCAAGATATTTCTCTAAAGGTATTTGGTAGAAATCATTAGCAAAAACAATCCATTGACTTTAAAGAAAGTGGATTATCCTTACCTGATATCTAGGAGTTTAAGGATGCAGAGGTGATAATTCCCACAAAATACTATTCATTTTGGTTATTTGGATTGTGCAGAAAACATGTCTCTTTGGGCATGACAGTGGATGTTCATAAAATTATCCAGGTGGTGACTCCAACTTCAGCAGCTCTTCCATAGGTGGTACCAATTCTTCAACTAAGGAACACAATACCTGGTATCACATTTACCTGGTATCACATATGCAGTTTTTGATCTCAGGTTTCAACAATATCTGCTAAGAACAGCAACCATATGTAGTTTGTTGTCAGATGGAATAGCCAGCAATACACCTTTACTTGCCACCTCAAGATTATATTCACCTGTCTCTCATAATCTAGTCCAAAGGGACCTTGATCAACATTCTCTTCCATAAGAAAGTCCAGCGATCCATTACATCAATCATATTATACTGATTGTACATTGTGAGCAAAAATTAACATCTACTTTATATTTATTGGTAAGATATTTGTGTTTCAGAAGGTTGCAAGTGAAGATGACAAAATTCAGGGACCATCCATCTATGTGAAATTTCTAGACATCCAGTGGTGTGACACTTGAAAAGATATCCCTTCTAAAACTAAAGATAAAATTATGCATTTTACCATTCCTACAACCAAAACTGTGAGATAAAGCCAAGTGGGCTACTTAGAATTTGGGAGACAGCATGTTCTTCCTGTTAGTTTATTTCACTGGCCCATTTGTAATGTAACCCAAAACGCTCCTAGTTCTAGATAGAGACCCAAAAAAGAGATGACTCTGCCTAAGCACAGGCTCCCATGCAATCTTCTTTTCTACTACATACATAGGTATGTAAAGTCCTTCAGATTTAAGAGGAGAAAATGGCATTGGCAGATAGAGATGATGTTTGGAGACTAAGGCAGCCCTCTGTAAGTGAATCACAGCTCAGACCCTTACAATTTTGGATGAATGATCTGCCTTTCTTTTGAAAAATAAGATGTTTGGCTGCCACTGGCTCTTGATAGAGAATGAAGATTAGCCATGGACAACCATGCTACCATGTGACCTGAGTTGCCCTTCATGAACTAGTTTTAATGGAGGAAAGCAAGACTGAGCCAAGATTACATGCAGTTCTATGCAATTTGCAGGCAGGCACAACCTGAATGTTGAGAACTGCAGCAATATAGTCCCATTCTGGTACATCCTAAAAGAACAGAGTGAAGATTAATCAGTCCAGTTATCAGAACTTCAAGCAGTTCATCAAGTTGTTCAAATTGCTTAGAAAGAGTATTGTTTAGGTGTTCATTTGTATACACATTCATGAGCTGTGGCTAATTGTGTACCTAGATTGGTAGATACATGGAAGGAACAGTGTTTTAAAATTGGTGAAAAAGCAGTCTGTGAGACAATTATGTAGGCAGACAAAATGAAGAAATTAGTATCTGATGTATATACTCAAAAAAGAGTGAACTCATCAGATAAGAATTTAAAAAATCAAATGATTAGGATGACTCATTCTGTGGATGTGAGACTGCATCATTCCACAACCAATATTTTCTTTACCCAATTGACTCATGGTAAAGTGGCTAAGGTGACAGTGATGGAAGTTATGCTTGGGCTCAACTTGATGAGTATAAGTGCAATATGGAATGGGTAGTGAGAGAAGGTACATTTAAATACCAGTTACAACCGTATAAATCAAAGAAATGAGGAATAAAATTGTTTTGAGTAGTTCTTTAATTTGTTCTGAATATGTTTGTGGGCATATTATATCTCTATTTTGTTGCTTATATTAGCTTCATCCTAGAGCATAAATTGTATTACCTTTGCATTAGAGTAAGTTAAAGGATATCAAGGATTAGCATGAATATCACACAAGATGTTGAATATTCTTGGAAAAGATTTAGTGCATTGGGGATTGTATTCAGAAGAATGTATCATGCTAAAAGGAAATTAGGCTATATTGTCTATTTGGAGATTAAGCATAGTTTAAGGAGATGCATATGGATACAGAACTCACAAGGTGTGGACTGTAATTGTGAATTTTAGGTTTCTAATTGACTACATTATGGTGCCCAGTTTTTTTATTGAAACATGGCTTAGGTTTGCTGTGATGACAGATTGTAGAAGAAATTAGCACCTAAAAACAATGGACTTTAAGTTAAAGTGATTACCCTTGATAATGTGGATTATATTCATCTTATCAGAAAGCCTCAGGAAAACAAACAAACAAGCAAATAGTGGTTTCTATAATTAGAAGGAATTCTCCCTCAAGTCTAAATCCTCCATCTCTGAAATGCCAGCCTTCTGGTTTCCCCAAGAAATTTGGAATCAAATCTTAACACCACTCTTACATAATTTTTGTCCTACACAATTCACACTGCTCTAAGAAATTTAGAATTTCTAACACAATCACTTTTGAAATATCATTAAAATATATCATTGATATCCATATTGATATTGATATTTTCTGGTCAATCTGTTTCTCAGGAGATCCCTTACTAATAAACACATCTAGACATTAATAAAAACTTAATCGGTATTTGATGGTTCCTTTTCTAGAAAATGAGATCTGTGGTTAAATCTTCAGATCATCTCCCACAAACAGACCCACCTCAAATTCCACAAAAACCTTCAGCCAAACCCTAGGAAGTTCTTTCTTTCCCTACATTCATGGTGGAGAAATATGGAGGAAATTCTGTTTGCTCTTATTGATTTGATACTACTATTGCTCCTCCAATACCATGTGCCCACTCTTCCTGGTAAGCACTGAGTAATTTCATTATGTCAATGTGTGGGATCAATGTGTGACCAATGCTGATTTTCAATTTTTTTATCTCAGCAGCAGGGAATGGGATCAATCAGGTAAATATTAAACCACACAAACACATGAACATAGACTGTTCAGTCCTGTACTTTAGGAACAAGAATAACTCCTGGCACCAAATACTCCTGAGCAGGAATAGCTGTATTTGTAATGAAAGACATGACCTATGTTCTCCACACCAGGTCTTCAACTCCATGGAGACATGCAAAAACTACTTTGTTCTGATGCTGATCACACAGTCTTGTATTGAATTCCAATTGATCCTCTGAGTACAGTAAATTATAGCTTTAATAAGAACTTTTCCTCCCATGATGAAGGAAGGATGTGCTTGTGGAAGTGTCAATTGTTTTTTCCATTTAGAATCCAAATTATTACAGGCCAATGAGTATGCTTATAAGTTTCCTATTGGTCATAATAGTGTTTTAATTTCTTGCACACAGAGTCATCCGCCCAGGATACTCCCATAACCCCAATGAAAATGACTGCTGCTTATTTAAAATTTAGAAGCAGGGAAGAAGTACCTTGCTATTCTGGAAAATTATTAAAGGAAGGATAGAATCTAGCTCTTCAAAGTAGTGTGAATATCCCTTTATTTACTCACATTTTCACATGTTGTAATGTATCATTCTCACTTATTTCATCAAGAACATATTCCAAGAACTGAATGAGAAAAATGAGTGAATTAACTGTTTTTTCTCAAGGTAAGCTTATTACCTGCTTGCAAGGGAAAGACATGAAAAATCTACTTTTGATTTATTGTTAACTAAAGAAACTATGTATGCACACATGCACACATATACCTATAGATGCATATATGTATATAAACATATATACATATATATAATTGATTCAAAAATCAAATCCTGTGATATAATTTATTTTGTACACCTCTAGCTACCTTCCTTTTGAGTCCTTATTCCATTCAGTGTTAGATGATAACCCTTTCCTTGGTAACTATATGGTTTGCACAAATCAGTCATTGTTAAGCTGTTTCTTACTTTTATTTCTGAGTTTCCTTCTAATTAATGCAAAAAAAACTTTCTGTGAATTTATTTGGTTTGGAACCAGAAGGCTCAATAAAATATACAGATGATTATAGTCCTGGAATTCCATCTAATGTATTTACAGACCAAGAAAAATCTGTCCCTAAAGTGAACCATCAATTGTTATTTCCATGTCCCATACCAGAGGCTGTGTAATTCTTAAGGAAATTAAGAAGGTGGAGAAAATGATCTTCACTTTTTCTTGCTTGGAGACCAGGAACCCATCAGTAGAATTTCCCAGTGTATGAGTCTTGAGTTAATATGCAATAGGGTGAAATAGCTTTCCAATTACTTTTATATGCAATGATCTACCAAATGTGAGAATGCAATTCTATCTTTCTGGTTCTGTTTTATTTGTCTAGTAATTTGGATGTCAAGGATTGATGTCTTCTGGCAATGATTAGATAGTTAAAATGGTCAGATCTTTAGCCAAATAATATTGATTAATCTATTTCCTACAAATCTGGATTATGAAGTATATGCACTTCCTGAAAATTGCACCTTTTCTTTGAGCCCATGTGTTTGTTTCCCCAGAGATTCATATATCATGGGTACTGTGTCCATGCACAAAATCATCACATCTTCTTAAAGATGTTAAAGATGTTAAAGATGTTGCTGTCCAGGACAAAATCAGTGCATCTATCCATTGAATTATGTTATATATTTGAATCTTATTTAAAAGAATGAAAGTAGATTAATAAATTTAAAATAACATTATGGAAAAGCTGTATGACAAAACCATCAATGTAAGATGAGTATGCTTTATTAACTATTAGACAAATCAGTCTTCATTACAATGATTAATATGAAAAATAAAGAAGCATATTTTATGGGGATAAATGGGTCAGTTAATAAATAAGTTGAATACAGTGCCAATTGTTTATGACTCCAATAATGGATCTTTAAAATACATGAAATAAAAAAATGACAGTTTTACAAGGAGTGAAATCTACAATTATAGTTAAAATTCATCCCCTCAATAATCAATAGAAGGTTAGACAAAAATAAATAATAATATAGAGGTTTTGAACAACATTTTTCACAACTTGACCTCATTAGCATTGTGGAAATAAATGAAGAACATCCAAAGGACAGCAACCAAGGCTATTTATTCAGGCATTGCCACTGTATTCAGCCACGTTCACTTGTATGTGGCAAATGTGTCTTCTATCTATTGGTTTAAAATAGCATTTTATATACCATATCATACCTATTCTCTTAATTATTATTTGCTTCTGTATTAACTTTTTAGTGTTTGCTATAAAAATTACAATAAGCATTTTAAAATCATATCATTCTACCCCTAAATATGTTCAATCACTTCATGTGTTTAAGAACACCAGGACAGCATATTTCCAAATCCTCCCTTTCCTCCCTTGTATACTTGTTTTCATGTAACATCTTTTATGTATATTATAAACATTCCAATGCCAGGTTATCATTATTATTTCTTTAAATGATTACCTTATAATGCAGTTAAAATGAAAAAATATTAAATTTCACCTCCATTTATTTGTTTTGCACTATTTATACATCTTCAAATTTCTGACATATGGAATATTCACTCTTCCTGCAAAATACATTTAAGTGTTTATCAAAGGGTGGTTAATCTTGTAATAAATTCTCCCAGTTTATGCCTATCTGAGCAATTCCAATTTAATGGCTTTTTTCACTGGGTGTAATATTTCAGGTTGTTTTATTTTTCCTTTCCTCACAAAAGTTATCATTCCATCTTGCCTCCATGCTTTTGATGACCAGTCTGTTGTAAGTAGTTTTCTTTTTCCTCTGTTGGTAGTGCATCATCCAAAGCTAGTGGTTGTCTTCATTATTTATTCTTTGTATATTAGCAGTTTTAGTATAGTATACTTCTCTCTCTCTCTCTCTCTCTCTCTCTCTCTCTCTCTCTCTCTGTTTGTGAGTGTCTTTAACATGTTTGTCTTTTTCTGAGATTCTGTAACTGTGATTAGGTGTCTGTCTCTAAATTTAGAAAATTTGACCATAGTCCATCAAGTGTTTCTTTTCTCTTGTTCCTTACTCTTTTTCCTTTTGGCATTCCAACTACTCTTATATTAAACTATGTGATATTGACCCATATTTCTAGGATATCTACTCTCTTTTTCCATTTTTATATTTTGCATTGTTTTTCAACTTAGATAATGTATCTTGAACTAAGTTAATTTTTTTATATTTTAAATTTTGTGACATGTGTACTAAATCTTCTGAGGAAGGTGTTATTAATTAAAAATCTTGTTTTGCTTTTTTATTGCTTATGTCTGTCCTTAGTTCCTTTTAATAACTGCCATATTTCTGTTGAAGGTGCTTATCCAATCTGGTTATCTCTCTACCTTTTTCTTTTCAAAATTTTAACATATATATAATAGTTACATTAAACTTTTTGTTTTATATTTTAGTAACAAAATTTGGGTCAGGTATTAGCCTCGTTCTATTGTATTGTCCATTTTGATTGCTATCTCTTTCATTCCCCCCCGCCCCAAATTTTGTTGAAAAAATATGTTGGATAAGATTGGGGATATTATAGTACTTTAAAATTTTTCTTTATTATTCATTTTTGTCACAATTGCCTGTTTTTGCTTATGTGACCACACCCTATTTCTGCAGTGCCTTTTTTGGTGGGGGTTTGTGTGAGTCTAGTCAGAGTTTATTTGGAGTTTATTGTTGCTGTGTATACTGTTGAATTTGTTTTCCACTCTGGTACAAGAAATATTAGTTTCTTCCAGTGATACCTTGTTTTTCTCCCTTTTTGGCTTGTGATCTGTTACTTGTGCTCTGATCTGAATATTGTCCTCACATTTCCTTTCTTTTTTTTTTTTAAAGATCTATTTATTTATTTATTTATCCCTCCCTTGCTACTTGTGTTTGCTGTGTCCATTTGCTGTGTGTTTTTTCTGTGTCTGCTTATCTCCCCCTTGCTGTGAGGTCTTGCTGCATCAGCCCACCGTGCCGAGCGGGCCGGGCTGCCCTCACAAGGAGGACCCGGGAAGCGAACCTGGGGGCCTCCCATATGGTAAACGGGAGTTCTATCGATTGAGACACACCCGCTTCCCTCATATTTCCTGATGGTTGTCAGTGTGATAGAGGTTGGACTAAGAAAGGGGAGCATTCCCTGATCTCCTGACTGAGCCTTATTCTTTAGCATGCCTTGTGAAGCTAAGTCTCGCATGTGGCCATCTATGTGTTCCTTTCCTTTCTCCACAGATGCAGTTCTGGAGCTAAAATGAATTACTGCCTCTGCTGGTAGAGTGTTATTTTCCCCAACTCTTCCCTCCCACTGCTATATTGGCTCTCTTTCCATCATCATCCTTTGCTACTTGTCTTGGTGCCCTTCCTTGGAGATAAAGATTTTATTCCTGAGGGAAGACAAAGGAGGTGGTGAGAGAGATTTGGGATAGAATCCATTCACTTCCCAGTTTCTAGGGGATTTACCTGTGTCCATAGGACACAGCAGGTGATGGAGATTCATACACTGTGTCTTCAAATGGAGAGTCTGAGAGGTGAGGACATGGCCTTTTATCACTGTCTGAGGCACACAGTGAGGGGAAGGCAGTGTGAGCCCAGACTGAAATCTTCCATGCAGAGTGACTTCCAGCAAGTGGTCAGAACCCCACAGCTCCAGGATTATTAGAGGACAAAGGCAGGAGAGGGTGTGTTTTTCATAGGGAGTTTCCTTTAAAGGTCTGCATTTCTGCTTCTCTCACAGTGAACAGTTGTTATGACTGTTCAGTGTCCTTGAGGATGCATGGTGAGTCCAGTAGCTGGGAGCAGAGTGAGCAGCTTTGATGCCCATGGGCTCTGTTGGAACCCACAGGGGTCTGTGAAGGGGCTGTAGATGCTGGTCAGCTACAGCAGCCATACTGACCACAACTGTAGCTTAGCCATCCATTGCCAGGATGCCTGCCAAGGACAGTTCCAGCTGTCACTTACAACCAACAACATGAGTGCTCAGGACCAGACAGTGGGAGCCACAGTGCAGGGAAGTCAGAAGGAGCCCAGGCCCTGAGCTCCCTGCAGGGCTGGCAGGACTGACCCCCTGGACATCAAAGGAGCACTGAACCCAGAGGCCTCTTTCAGGGGCAGATACAAGGGTAGGATCAGGTGCTACTCATAATCATGAAGCCCAGGGGCCAGGACCAGGGGCAGGTGAGGAGAGACCTAGGGCCACTGAGCATAAGCACGAGGTTGAGAGGCAGGTGGGGTGGAAGGATAAGGGAGCTTCCCTGCATCATCTGGGCTTTCTTCTCATGGTTTCTCCATTCAGCTTTAGGGGAAGGCACAGGTAAGCCTGGCTTTGCCTCTGCTAAGTTTTTTTATAAGATAGAGATTCAGTGGAATTTCAATAAATCACCTTTATTTGGGCAATTCCATTGATAAATAAAATCTATAAAGTTACGTGAAACAAACAATATGCACATATGTTTATTTACCTGACCTGATTTCAATACATGTCAGTGTCATAATGAATTCATAAAACAGAGAACTGTGGAAATAAGTCATCAGTGAAAAATGCACTTTAACCTTCACCACAGTGTCCTCACAGTGACATAATTTACTCCACATGTAGTTTTGATTTTGGTCCCTGCCCCTCCCCTCACAGCACTACCACCAATGGACCTTCTGCATGCCTAATGCACCTGATCCTAACCTTGGAACATGCCTTAGAATATTTTCCTTAATCCTGAAATTCTGCCATAAGCACTGGTGACTTTAGTGTCCAAGGGCAAGTCCTTAATACCTCATGTTGCTGCCTCATGCACATGAAATACAGTTAGGGAAGAAGGTTTTACCATATTTATTGTTAAATCTACAGGTTATATTATTAAACTGACAATTTGCAATATGCAGTTTTCAAGTTCCCTCCATGATATGATAAAGTAGAAAGAGATATTCAGAGATGAATAAATCTACATACCTCAGTATTTGTGTAAGAAGATAGAGGGTGAGTAAGGATGACCTTCCTCAGCTGCACAGGTGTGACAAGTCAGGGGCAGAACCAAGTCAGGTGCTCCTTGGGCAATTCTGGTATCCAAGGTGAGGTCACATACAGGTGCTTTCTGACTCCCATGGAGGATAATACTACTAATGGCAGCAATGAAAATTTCTAACAGCACTGACAACTTACTGAATTTATAATCATGATATTATTACTGAAGAATGGCATCAAGAAAATGGATAAGTGGCACCAAACACCCTACCCACATTGATATTTCAAAAATCAATGAGAATCCATTATAGCCAACATTGTCAGGGAATATATACATAATACATTTTTACTCCATATATGTACACACACACACACACACACACACACACACACACATATAATGGCTGGGGTAGTGGCAAAATGACCATATTTCCAAAGCCATCCTTGATCCTTGGCTGCAGCTGAATCCCTGACAAACTCATTCAATATATTTCCAAATGAAAGTAGAGGAAACTGGGCTTGGTGAGTGGGTAACCCAGGGAGAGGACTGTTTTCTCCAAGGGCTCAGCCAGCATCCTCCTCCCAAGGTGCCCCTAAGACAAGGACCTCTGCACATCCCCTTTCATTTTACATACAGAGTTACCTCCCAGATGCAAATCACCACATGGCAAGCAGATGAAACCAAAGCACAAATTTACTTAAATTTAGGTTCCTCCTATGTCAGGAAATACATTTTCTGGGTATCCTGGACCTCATACACAATAAAATGAAAGCCTTGTGGTTCTTCCTCTTTCTGGTGATGACTCCAAGATGTGAGTTTCTCAGGGATTCAGACAAGAGGGCAATGGGGATGAGGTTTCTGAGCCTATGACTCACTGTATTTCTACCTGTCCTCAGTGTTCTGTCCCAGGAGCTGCTGCAGGAGTCAGGACCTGAACTGGTGAAGCCCTCCCAGACCTTGTCCCTCACCTGCACTTTCTCTGGATTCTCCTTAGCCAGCTCCGGTGTGCCCTGGATCCATCAAGCTCCAGGAAAGGGGTTGGAGTTGTTGGGTGTAATATGAAATAATGGAAACACAAGGTATAATCCAACTCTTCAGTCCTAACTAAGCATCACCAGGGACACCTCCAATAAGGAAGCTTACTTAAAGTTCAGCAGCCTGGGAGCTGAGGACATGGCCACTTATTACTGTGCAATTCACACAGTGAGAGGAAGTCAGGGTAAGCCCAAACACAAACCTCTCCTCAGGGCATAGCAGGGGTCTGGGCTGCTTATGGCTACTTAAGTCCACCAGGGGCCACTCAGAGGCCAAGCCCAATGTCAAGTGCTGAGGGGGTCTGGGGAGGAGTTTCCTGGCCTTGCCTAGAGTTCCCTCTTCTTGCTCCAAATCATGTAACCCCCAGAGAATAGTCAGTGTATCTTTTCTAAGCTGTTTTATGATGAATGCACTCAACATCAGATGGCTTTTCACTGACTGTTGTCACAGAGGGCTCTGGATGCAGAGACTGCAGGGCCAGGAGGGAGCCTCAGGTGCAGGAGGGAGCTGATGTGCCCTATGAGAAGAGGACATGCAAATGGAGCCCCTCCCCCTGGTTCTGAAATCCACCCAGTCCCAGACCCTGCAGCTCTGAGAGAGAAGACCGTGCCACTTCTCAGCTGGTCCTATTCTGTGCCAAGGACTGAGAAAGAGGAGGCTCCATGAAGGGTGTTCTGATTTGGGTTTTTCTTTTGTCAATTTTCCATGGTAATATTATGGAGAAACTGAAACTGGTAATACAGCAGGGTGAATATCTGTTTGTGCATTTGTCTTTGTGGGTGCATGTGTGTGTATGACTATTTGTGAATCAATTTTTTTTTTTTAATTTGTTAAGACCAACCCAGTTGATCATTGAATTTTGTTACCAGGAAAGAGGTCATTAAAGATATTAGGAAATGATCTATGTTCAATCTATTCTATTCTTTCCTTCTCCTCCAATCAGAATCTTTGTGGAGAATTAAGAAATCTTTTTCACTGTTGGTGGGAATATAGAATAGTACAGCCACTCTGCATGATCTTAAAATGACAGATAAAGGCCATTTTAAATTTTATCAAAACCTATAAAAGTATACAGGCAAAATGTAAACCATAATATAAACTATTGATCATGATTAATAGAAATGCTTTGATATTTGTACATCAATTGTAACAAATGTACTGAACACATGTAAAATGTTATTAATAAGGAAGAATGGGAGACTGGGAGGGGATTTGGTATATGCAAATTACCATATTTCCTATGTGACTTTTCTGTAAACTAAAGCTTCTTTAAAGATAAAGTGAAAAAAATAAGACACTGGGGAAATATGTGGAAGAAATTATCACTGTACATAAAAGATAACAGCACTTCAGTGATGAAAGACATAATAAAAATTTTTAAATTTAAAAAAAATAAAAAATAAAAAAAAAATAAAGATATTAGGAAACAGTGTCTTCTCAGTGTTAGATGAAAATAAAAGAATAAAAGCCTATATATTAAACATGAAAATTTCTTATTCATTTCCTCAAATTAAAGTCCAGAATTAAACAATAAAAGCAAGTTTTCTGAATTTCATTAAAAATAAATGTTTCTAAATCTTCTCATAAACATTAAAATTATATTCATAATATAGCTAATTTCTCCCATTTCCTACTTCCTCAGGGTGCTTCAAATCTTTAATCCAATTTCTGTCTCTTTTGTTGATTCCAGATATTTCATATAAGTGGAATTACATAGTAGCTGCTTTTATGTGGCTGGCTTATTTCACTTAGCAGGATGCTTCTGTTTCCAAGATCCACCCCATTCTTATATTCATTAGAAATGTATTTATTTAAGTAAATAATATTCCATCTTAGGTGTATATTTTTTAATCTATTGATCTGTTGATGGTCACTTAGGCTGTTTCTACCATGTGGCTATTGTGAGTAATACTGCTATGAACTGTATGGTGTACAATATTTGTTTTAGTCCCTGTTTTCAAGTCCTTGGATATTAACCTAGAAGCAGAATTGCCAGACATATGGTAATTCTGTAATTAACTTTTTTGGGAAACTACAAAATATTTTCTCCAGTGGATACCCACTTTAAATTCCCACCAACAGTATATGAAGGTACAATGTCTCTGCATTCTTAGCAGCACTTATTTCCTGTTTTGTTTTTTTTTTAAACTTAATACACATACTAGTGGGCATAAAATAAAGTGATATCTCATTGTAAGTTCTACACCTTTTTTGGAATTGTGGTGTCTCTATACTGTTTTTAGCATCATTTTTTATTCAAAAATTATTGTTACCAATGTTACAAGTTTCTCAATTAACAACTATAACAATATATAAGCTTTGGTCAGTGGTTGCATCCTTCCCCCATTTTTGTTCATTCCTCAGTCTTGAGGGGTTTGGATGATGTCTGCTTTGACTGTTTCAGGCTGGGAAGGGAGGTAGATATTTTGCAGCAGGATATGATATTGATTTATTTGGAGTAGAAGATACTCCCTGTTTTGGGGTTGGGAGAGGTGCATCCTCATCCTTTTGCTGGTTATCCAGGGCAGCCTTGAGGAACTGGAGAGTAGAGGTTCATCAGATATCTACTAGGTTCCAGGGCTCAACCAGCATATGAACAATCTGAAGACTTTTTACTCTCTGAGAACTGTACTTAGCAGGTAAATTGAAAATTATAGTTCCAGATAAAAGGAGTAGAAAAATCATGATTAATGATTTTATAAATGAGTATAACTATGTTATATTGGGAAATAGATTTACATATATTCCCAGATAGGGCCCACTGAAGTGGTGTTGCTTTCATAAGGCCATGTGGCTTGCCTATGATGTCCAGACATCGCAAGAGCCCTCAGAAACACTTTTTTAAAAAAATGTTGTTTTTCTTTTTTTGTTTTGTTTTTTTTTTGTTACCAGGCCTGGGGATTGAACCCAAGACTTGTATGTAGGAAGCCAGTGCTTATCCACTAAACTACACTGGCTCCCACATCAGGAGCACTTTTGTTAGGGGCTTTGTTTACTGTGGCATTTTTAATGTCTGTCTGCAGGTGAACTGTATGATGTGCAGCTGGCAGTCTGAGAACCATGTGAGAAAGCCCAGAGGGCCTCTGCACCTCTCCTGTTAAGCCTCGGGATTCGCTTTTACTGACTATGACATGCACAGTGTCCACCAGTACAGGGGAGGGACTGGAGTGGGTATCAGTTATTAGAGGTAGGGGTCATACCATATATTATGCAGTTCTGTAAAGGGCAAATTCACCACATCAGGGTCAACGCCAAGAACCAGCTGTATCTGCAAATGAACAACCTGATATCTGAAGACAGGGTCCTTTATTACTAAGTGAAACACACAGTGGGGGAAGGAATGGTTAACCCAGACATAAACCACTACTGTGGGGTGGCCAAGAGGGGATGCTCAGGACCCACTAAGCACAAGGAGCAGCTGTAGGAACAGGTGCAGGGAGGTGGCCAAGGGCTGGTGTCCTGTCAGAGTCTCGGGCTTCTTCTCCAGCTAAATGTTTCTGCAGGGAGTATGTCTAGATTGATGATCTTTTACCTATCACTGTGGTCATGAATTCCAGAACTTGAAACAGAAAGAATCACAATCACCTACAAAATCAGTCACACTTCCTTATGAAGAGAGAAGGAACCTGCCAATGTTTGGCAGGTTCAGAATTCTGATTAGCTCAAGGCATCCTGTGAATCTTTCACAGTGAGACTGAAGGCAGAGAAACCAGTAAGATTCCCCATAAAGACCCTGTAATTAACATGAGGAGGAAGAGAGAGGTTACTCCAGGGTCTAGATTGTAACAGACTTCAAATTGCACTCTTACTCAAAAAATGTGTGCAATCAGATTAATTGATCCATTTGTTTCATAATCCAATTTTCCCCTAACCTTTCTTCTCACATTTCCCTTTGCTCCTTTTGCTCCTTGTCCGTGGATGTTGTGGTTCCTGAGGTCTACACCCCAAGGCTCAGGTCCATTATGTGGAGCTCAAGTTGTGGCTCAGGCTGTGGCTAGTACAGGCACCTGTGAGAGGCTTAGGAGAGGGGCTTCCTCACTCACCACTGCCTGGGATCCTCTCCTCTGTCCTCTGTGTGTAGGACCAGGTGGGAAATGCAAATTTAAAATTCTATCCATGCAGATAATGGTTGTTTGGTCAAAGTGAGATGTAAATATCCTGTTGCTCTCCTTTGATACTCAAACTGTCATGTGCCACCTGATGCTTTGCAGATTGCTGCTCTTGGGCCCCTGGTGTGCAGTGAGTTCTGAGGATTGAACCAAGTTTTCTGTGATGTGTCCTTGTTGTTCCAAGTGATGACTACAATGCACAAGAAGCAGAATAATAGCTCCATGAAATGACTGCTCCCAGATGGCCATTTATCTAAGAACTCTGGTTTTCTTTCCATACACTCTCCATGACTATACTCACACATTTATTTTCTCATACACTAAAGGGAAAAATAATTATCTGTTCCTCAGGCACAGCACTGTCAGGAAAAAGCAATTTTCATTTCTTGTATAATGATTCATGTCCAAACCACATGTGTTTTCAAAATTTTCCTTCCAAACCAAATGTGTTTAACTCTGGGGATTCTGGTGGAAAATTGGGGATTAACTTGCTCATGGAGAGGCTTCTATTCCTGAAAAAATACTTCACCACCTTGGAGACAAGTGTGTGTGTACTCATTTCCAGTAGGAAAGCTTGGACTAGCTGTGAGAGAAGCTCTGCAGCCTTCTATGGGGATGTAGAGGTGATGTTGTCAGGATTGGGTGGTTGAGGGTGGTGGGACCATGTTACTTATCATCTGTTAACCAGGACAGGATAGGACAAGTTCAAGGACAAATTCAACTATTGCACCCTGTTTTTTTTTGTTGCTGTTGTTTCTTTGTTTTGTTTTGTTAGTTATATTCACAATCTTTTATTTATTTCAAAACATTTATTTCAAATACAAAAATGTTTTATCATTTATAGTGAATCCCACCAAATTATTTCCTTTCTTGGTCTTGGTGAGCAGTCATAAAAAGAGTCTTCAATGTTCAGGATGTTGTGTGGGTCCTGAGGTGAGTAGCATAGAGGGGGCCCTCAGCAGGTGGAGTGGACATTTTGTCAACTCATGCAGGTGTCTTGCTCTGGGGGAGAAAACGGAGCTCACATGAAATTGTTGACTGAATTTTTAAGGGCAGGTGGACCAGGGTCTGTCCATCAAATGTCATTGGAGGCTGATATGATCTTGTAGAATTTGCATTAAAAGGACAGCTACAGAAGTCATCCTGGAGGTGTCTCTGTGAGTTTTTTATGAAAGAAAGTGTAGTTCCAGGAATCAACCATTGTTACCAGTGGAGTAGTTGGTGGTAGAAACTTCTACCTGGTGGGGTCTGTTAGAGGAACTCTCAAGTGAACCAAAAAGTACAGTTGCCATACCTACATGGATGAATAACACAATATATGTGGTTCTAACAGATTATCATGGAAAATAAAACCATAAGCAGTGCAGCACAAGTAAACACTGAATTACCTCTGGATATCAATACAGTATTTAATATTCAAATTTAAATCTAATAGCTCTTATATTTACTAAATGTATTTGTTCAAGGATAATGATAAAATATAATATATTCATATTTATTTATAATATTATATATTTTAATATATATTATTAGTTCATTCATAGGTTTATATATATACATGTAGAAAATACAAAGTTCCCATATGCATCACCCCCACATGGGTTTAAGTATTATTAACAGTATGCATTAGTGTGTTACTTTTGTTGCAATTGATAAAAAATATTATTATAATTACAGTATTAACTGTAGTCCATAATTTACATTAAGGTTCACTGTTTGTTTTGTACAGATTTAGGTTTATAAAAATTTGTATTCTTGTAACATATACACAGATAATTTTCAATGATTTCATGATTATTTCGTACTTTATACTTACTGATATATACAGGTTCTTTTATTCAAAAAGTTCATTAGGTTGCAATTGAAAGTTTGTTGAAATGTGCAATCAACAGATTAGATTTCCCAAATATATATGAACAAAATATTTTCAGCTGTGCAATGGCAGGAATCAATAATTACAGTAAGTTTGAGTATGGATATCATAATGAATGGAATCATGGCATTATGGTTATAATAATCCATCATGAGTTGCCATTAATTCTTTCCAAATTTAAGGGCAGTCCAGATAGTGTTGATAAGTGGAGATGCAGTAGGGATTATAATCATTTCTGTACATTTTATATAGCAGGTTTCATTCCTTGAGGCACCATTTTAGTATATATTGGTCTGTATTAAATATTTTAACTTGGGTATTGTCCATGGGCCTCATTTTTTAAAAGATTTATTATTTATTTATTTATCTCACCCCATTGTTTGCACTCACTGTCTACTCTCTGTGTCCATTCACTGTGAGTTCTCTGTGTCTGCTCATCTTCTCTTTAGGAGGCACCAGAAACTGAACCTGGAACCTCCCATGTGGGAGAGAGGCACTCAATCACTTGAGCCACTTCAGCTCCCTGTTTTGTTGTGTCTCTCATTGTCTTTCCTCTTTGTGTCTCCTTGTTGTGTTATCTTGTTGCATCAGTTCACTGTGCCTGCCCATTATGCCAGTTCACTGTCTTGCTTGTCTTCTCCAGGAGGCACTGGGAGCTGAACTTGGGACCTTCCATATGGTAGGTGTGAGCTCAATTGCTTGAGCAACATCTGCTTTCCCATGGGCCTCATTTTATCAAAAAAGTTTGCAATACCATAAACAATGTAATTTTAATTTATAAGTCATTGGTTCAGAGTGTCCATGCCATTTTGGAATAAATTAGGCAAATGTGTGCTCTGACCATTGGGAATTTATGTGAGACATAGTTTCAAAGTTAGGGTGAGTCATAAATTTTTGTCCTTCATTTCATAATTAGAAATTTTCCTAAGACTTTATGGGGCACTGTCGTAGACTGGCATGCTGTTATTATAAACACCGCATACTGCTTTGCTTAGCAATGGGAATGAATTAGCACACATATTTCAGAGGTTAGAAATGTAAAATTGAGGCAAAAGTGAGAGCATGCTTTCTTCCCAAAGTCTAGCATTATATTGCTGACCTGCTGAAATCATTGGGGTTTATTGATTATCTTTTTCTCACATTATATTACAAACTCTCCATTTCCCACTGACTTCCAAATTCCCATTCCTTTCATTTAGTTCAAATTTCTGCTATTAATAAGGCCTTCTTTCATATTGATTAATGCTTGCAGTCCTTCAGGTTTCCCAGGATAGGATCTTAAAATGCATAAGTTCACATCTTAACTGATAATACATCTTCAAAAAGCCCCATTTACAAATGAGTTCACACACACAGAAACACAAATTAAGATTAATATATGTATCCCATACATTACTCCATCACCAACACCTTGCAAGGTTGTGAAACATTCATTATAAACTATGAAAGAGCACCATCAAAATATTACTACTAACTATAACCCATATCCTATATTTGGTATATTCTCCTCTAACTCACCCAGTTATAGACACTGTACAGTAGTATTATGTATTTGTTGTTCAAGAAAAACATTCTTATAATTGTCCTGTTAACCACAGTCCATCATCCACCACTGAATTCCCTGTGCTATGCAATTCCATGCTTTGTACAATCCATTGAAACTATACAGTCAGTATAAATAATTGTGCAAGAATAACCAGAAATAGCAGCTATGTACATCAGGGGAAATAGAGAGATTGAGAGGTGAGGAATTTTCTTGTTTATTTTTCAGATTTTTGTTTATTATTATTATTGAAATAATGAAAATGCTTTAATAATGATTGAAGTGATCAATGCACAACTATGTGGTTATACCAAATACCATTGTTTGTATGTTTTGGATAAATTGTGTGCTTTATTAATTTGTATCAATAAAATTGATTTGTTTAAAGAAAGACAAATATTGTATGATCTCACTTGCATAACCTAATTATATTCAGCAAACTCATAGAATCAGAATCTAGAATATCGGTTACTAGGAAATAGATTGGAGTTAGAGAATTGGGAGTAGATGCTTACCTTGTACAAGAATTCTATTTATTTGGTGTTAAATGTATGAAATTGGAAGGTGGTGATAGTACCACATTATTTTGCATGTAATAAACAGCATTGAACTAAATAAGTGAATGTAGTTAAAAGGGGAAACATTAGGATGCATATTATAATAATAAAAACTGAAAAATAAAACATGAAACTGTACAATACAGTATATCCTATAGTAGAGGTACTATAGTTAAAAATACAGGTATAAGGAAGTTCTTTAATGAATTACAGCAAATGTACAATACTAATACAAGCTGTAAATAACAGGGTCATGTATGGAAAACACATCTAATATGAATTATGGATGATAGATAATAGTACAATTTTAATAATCTGTCACCAATTGCAACAAAGGAAAATAATGTTTAAAAAATAGTGCAGTTTTTAAAGTGCTACCATCAATTGTAACAAATGTTCCTTATCAATGCAAAGTGTTGGTGGTGG